>JZLH01S0629379.1:58810-71926 GCA_001188425.1 Eucidaris tribuloides | reverse complement strand
GTGTAGTAGTAGTAGTAGTAGTAGTAGTAGTAGTAGTAGTAGTAGTAGTAGTAGTAGTAGTAGTAGTAGTAGTAGTAGTAGTAGTAGTAGTAGTAGTAGAAGTATATTCGCCGTCTTCCTGGTTGTAGTATCTTTAAATAATGTTCTGTCGCGACTGCATAGAAAGAGGTGTTCTGGACTGAATCATTCAAGCCTTTTTTAATTTCATATTTCGGAACGAGAGACAGATGAGAGTGAGTTTATCTGGTTCATATTCGGGGACCGCGGTTAATTCGTTTCATCACGTACAGGCGTTTGTAGTTTGTGATTTTGTTTGCCAGACGCGTTTAAATGCGTATGATCGTCTCTCTATGTGCAATATTGACTCTATATAACCACATACGAACCGCTTTTTATTATTTTTTTTTAAAGTTTGGTCGAACATAAAAGATTGATAATTATATTGAAAGAGTAAACAAAGATGTACTGCGTGGGCAACGCTTGTGAAATTTGCGCCCACGCTCGGCACGCTATTTGTCTGTTAATGTGCTCACTGAACCCGAGATAATCATTATCACCCAGTCAGACCCGTCTGCACACCCTGCACGACAATTTGAAGGGTGCCCTCTTTTGAAAACGAAACAATAATCAAGCGGATCAATGTGGCTCATGTTAGTTTCTTATGAATTATCCTCTTCACCGTGGGTAACCATATTTGTACAGTTCAGCAGCTGCTGGATCGGGGCCGGGGGGGGGGGTAAGGTAAAAAAAAAACTATAATTAAAGCATAAAATGCCCAAAACATCATGTTAAAAAGCAGTGCAAAGCACTACAAAACCATTAAAGTTAACTTCAAAATAATATCAAAACATACACAATTTTTAGCGCGCGCGGCGCCGAACAATTTGAACTTTTTCTTAATTCTGTAAAAGAAAAATCCGAAAAAAAATGATCGACGCCCAGGGGCCCATGCAGTTTAGTTCTGATAGTCGTGATAAAAAAAAAATGAACTCGCCACTAAAAGGATGATGGTATTTCTTTTCTTTCTTTTTTTTGGGGGGGGGGGGTGGTATTCCGAGGTTTTCGAGCTTGTCCAGGTCCTTGCTCTTCAAATAAACTCGCGATATTGCGATTCAAGATTTGCAGAGAATTGAAATTCTTGTATTATTGTATGCAGGCGATATGAAACCCTATGAAATTATCTAGGTGTGAGCTAAACTAGGAGTATTGAATAGATTTGTGGAGTGGGTTTCCCCTGATTTTAATAAAATAGATTTAAAAATATAGGCCTATGTGTTATGCTCAGCTTTTTTTAAACTCCTTATACAGTGACATTTTTAGCCCACGGTCCATCAAAACCCTGAATACGAAGAGCTTGTCCAGCATGGTTTTAATAGGGTACCACACAATAGCATCTGTTTTCGCGTGACCACACATATACAACAATAGGCTTCACGTCGGAAACCCATTGTTTAATGGTCATCACATGACAATGAGCGACATGTTCGTTTCGACAATTTTTTGGGGGGGCCAAGCTCTGGTCCTGCTGGCAATCAGAGCCGTGAATTCAGCGTATTTTCCATAATGAACCGGGCTAATGGAGTAGAAGAGCCCAATAGAAACACACCTTCTCCGCCATATAGCCGTATTTTTAGCGAGAAAGTTTAGCCGCTAATTATCCTTCTTTTTGTATAGGATAATAGCGGAGAGCCATACCGTAAGATACCGTAAGAAGTCAATAGAAACAGCCCGTTGCGGTATTACCCGCGATTAGAAACCGGAAATCAACAAAACCACGTGATCGGAATAAGTGACCCCTGGCTGCAGCGCGCGTGTGTTTGATTGAGCATAACTTTGATCTCGGTCGTCCCACAATACCTTGCGGCAGCCCAGGTCAACGGACTCTTAGCCGGTAATCGTACGATCCCGGTACAATCGACCGAACTTTGCGGAAAATGCAATCCAATAGAAACGCACCGCTCACCGCTATTAGCTGGTTAAATTTTAACCTTATAAATACGGTATGCTCAATAGAAACACACTGAAAGAGAGTACATGTATTGGTCAAATTGTTTTCCGAAGTTTTCAACATGGCGTCATTGATCGTATGCCTATACAGCAACACAGGGGTGGCGCCAGGGTGAAATTTCACGGAGGGTGAAAACTCTTGGAGGGGGGGGGGGTGTGTCAAAACGAACAAAAACCAAATTAACGAAAACGATTTTATGCATTTTGAAAATTTCGGGCGGGGGGGGGGGGGACTCTAAAAACGGAGGATGTCAAAATCAGATTCAATAATAATTCTGGTATCTCATTAATTGATCTCCATTTATTGGTTAACACCATATATACTATCATTACGATTTTTGCAGCGTACAAGATCCGCCAAGAGTGACAAATACCTCTTTGACTACATCATACATTCATGTTACACCCTGTGTGATATACGACCGACGGCTTGTGAACATTGCAGATTGGTTGTTTCTAACAAGGGAACATGATATCAAATACAACTTATGCCTTAAAGGTATTGGCTAACATTTACCACAGTTAAAAAAATCTGAGCTACATAATTCCCCAAGCTACCATTGTCTTTGATAAGGTCTAAAAATGACGCCCTGAAAAAAATTGTATTTCAAAATGATTATTTAGTGCTTTAAAAAAGTGAAAATCGTAAGTTGATCGGATTCACCTGCCCATTTTCTCCAACAGACTTACTGTGTGTACACCTAGGCTATTTAAACTCGCCCCGAGTTTTAATTGTTTATTCATGCATAACTTGCCATTGGCAGCGTAACTTTCCAAACTTTTTTTTTTATTCTAGGGTGTTTATTTGTCCATATGAACACTACTTTGTAGTTCATATATCAAAATTTGACAATTTTTTAATTGAAGCTCCACAATGTTAGCCTATCACTTTAATAATCGCATGAAGAATGCTTAAAGGGATCATTTAATAATGTTTCCATTTTCATGTTTCCATAAAAATGAAGCCGGGAGAAAAAAAAATGCAGATCAAAATGATCACTAAGTGCTTTTTAGTAGTGAGAATCCACGAGCGACCATTCCAGTTTCCTGCAATAGACTGCTATGTTATAGTTTTTTTTTTCCACCAGGACATGAATTTGTGTGCTGTTTGTTTGTATATTATATTTTGCTAGTGTCTAATATGTTGTGTTCTGGGTGGTTAAACTCTATTGAGTAGGTCAGATATCAAAGTTTTTTAAAATGGGGCTTCCACAATGTAAACCAATGCCTTTCACTGCTTGTGAACAAAAATATTCCATAGCAATTAAACCATGACACAATTTCAAATTTCAAACAATGGAAAGTATGTAGCATTTTAGTTTATTTGGTATGAATCACAAAAAAATGGCAATACCTTAAAGCACAAAACAGTAAGGATAAACGTACAAAACCATCATCATATTTGGGCTACCGCCTACCGCACACTACACGATCGGTCTGTGATTCGATTTCGGAAGAAAATCGAATAGCGTTCTACATAAATATATCAAGATATCACAAATAGTCATGCAGATAGTAACATTGAAAATATGGCCCGTTTCGAGCTCTCCAGTATAAGAGGAAAAGCCAAATCAGATCCGAATCGTGTAGTGACGTGAAAGAAATTCTACGATTGTCTACGATTTGAAAATAATTTAGCCCTTACTCCAGGTTCAAGGCTAACACTGACAGCGCACCAAAATCCCACTTTAAGTATTCATATTCGTTCAGAACCGAATCAAATAAGCTTTAGTGGTTAAAATGCCCGTATCGCAATAATTGCGATTTATTGCCAAAATCGGATCGTAGCCAATGGTGTAGTGTGCGGTGGTCCTTAGTCGTCATAATGAACGACCAAAGAAAAATCAAAATTTCTGTGAAAAACGATTATGGACATTAACATTACACGTCATACCTCAATGTCTTTGTTATGGACCTATAGCATAGGGTAAAATAGGAGTACAAAGAGATAAACTTCGGAAGTCGAAGACATATGTCCACATATTTTGATTTGCAGCCATCTTCACTTTAAAAGAAAAAAATTGTATCAGTTTTCGAATTGTTCACGTTTCATAAAGGCATCGAACACAAATAGCAACTCAATAATTTATCTGTACTTTAATCTGTACATAAATTGACCTCCAAGTAGGTTGTACAGGATACGGCAATACCGACAATTTTATGACCATGAGGTCGAATAACTACGATAATCATGCCTTTTTTTGTAATCACAATTTACTGAACATATAAACAAATTTTGTCAGATGTGCATAGTTTTGACAAGTTACGCGTTTTTTCTGTCATAAACGGAAGGAACACGTACATTGATGGCGGATAATAAATTGCACTTGGCGTGTCTAACATTATAATACAGTCAGAAAAATAAACGCTATTAGACACATTAAGGCAAAAACATATAACTATGTACACATCATAACATTAGACACTGCTTTGGCATATTTTGTTTCTGTTCTGGACTAAAGGCAGGGTCAACCCTGACGTCATGTTGGTTTTAATAAAAGCAGAACAATAAAAGAAACATATTAACGAAAGTTTGGCGAAAATTCACCAAAAAATAGCAGAGTTATAAACTTTCAAGTTTTTAAACTTGTGACGTCACATGCGAGCAGCTCCCCCATCGGCATGTAATATAAATTCCATAAAATGCCATTTTTTTAGAAAATTGAAAATTATGTAATTAGAAACATTATTTCATACATGCTTTCATGAGAAAAAACATTTAGTTATCATAAACCAATAAAACTTTGCAATTTATTGAATTAATGTTACGTGACATATGGGAAGCTGCTCGTATGTTACGTCACAAAATTACAACTTTGAAAGTTCATAACTCCGCCATTCTTTCGTAGATTTTCGCCAAACTTTCAGTAATATGTTTCTCTCATTGTTCTGCTTTTAATAAAACCAACTTGACGTCAGGGTGAACCTTGCCTTTAACTACAACACATAAATTTTGGTGTATGAAATGTACCGCAATAATGACATTGAAAGTTTTGCAACAAAATGAGCAAGACACCACGCTATGGAAAGCCAACCGTGTTATTGTATTTTAGTATATCTTTTGTACATCTTCAACATTTCATCAACGTGTTCACACTAAAGGGACGCGATGGTGAATACCATAGCGATATGCCCAGTTTGGATGTGTTCACAGTAAAATGACTCAATGGGAAGTTAACGGTTTGCTCACTTTGGATGTGTTCACACTAAAAAGGACACGATGTTAAAGACGATAGCGATATGCCCATAGCGAAAGCAGTGAATAAAATCCTCACATTTGCACAAATATATAAACGAGTAAATCTTTTTGGTAAAGAGGTTTGCATTTCACGCTTCTTCGTCTTGAATGAACAGTTAAACACAGCAGCAAATACAAAAATATTATAAATACAAGGCAAAATAGACAAAGAAACTGGTCGTCTTTGTAAGGAGATGCACAGAATTCACAGTCTCCGCGAACTATGTAAATATATACACAAAGTTGAAGGCGATTATCTTTGGCTATAAACAGAAGTTACAGTGAATTGTCGCAGACTAATCCGACACACGAAGTCACACTGCTGTCGCAAAATCGTCCGAGAGGCGAAACTGGTCAAAATTCCCAGATTGTGTGGCTGACGTTGTTGTTTTTTTTCTTGTCAGTAGTTTTTAATTTCCATTGAGTGATTGTTTTAGATACACGATATCTATCAAGTATCAACACATGCTTAACCCTCTGTCGTGGCATATTTGAATAAAGACAACAAGCAGGTAGTACGAATCCAGAACCTTGCGAGTACGAGACGCGTCAGTTACCGCACATCCCTTGTGCTAACGAGTCAGCGATGTCGACTTGATCCCGTTTTCAAAAAGTATCTTACACGCTCTTATGCTACTCTTAATAAAGCAGACCATCTATAGAGTTAGACCTCCTTGGTTTCACTAGATTAAAACATGGCGCCTGATCACACGATCGAACACGAGCAATGACGCTTCAAGTCATAACCACCGAACTGGAAACTATACATAGTACTAGCAGGCTACCGGCTCTTCCCGTAACCACTGATCTCTCCAGACCACCGTGACCCCACCGCGCGCGCATAATCCGCCACGTTGGTAAAGTCCTTTGGGCACAGACCGCTGTATCAGAATATCCCTCCCGAGTGTATTGCTACAGAAAAGGGCATTGTGAAGGACTAAGCAAGATAACACCCGGTGGGGACATTCTACAGTCCGCAAAAGCCTTCTAGTGTACAGGTTCTAGTTCGGTGGTCACAACCCCTTGTTTAATGGTCATCGCGCAACATTAGGCGCCATAATTATGTTATAACCTATACAAGAAACCAAATTGGCCGAACTTTTCCTGAAGTTATGGCTTTGAACATGGTCCCTTTACAGATAGAGTTACGATATGAACGTCCTATATTTTGACTCCAAAATGGCGTTTTGATTCTTTCTATTGACAACATCCAGTTGCTCATCGGAATTGCATAGACATGTTATGTAATAGTGGAAACAAGATGACGTTCATATCATGTCATAAGTCTGCTATAAGGCCTAAAGGGACTTTGAGCAGACCTAGAGCACTGAACTCTACACTCGAGTTGCGACACGGGCATCCCGTTTTTTTGCCTCCAAATGGCGTTTGGATTTTTTCCTATTCAGACTACTCACGTACTCATTGGAATTGAATAGAAATGTTACGTAATGGTGGAAACAAAAATGGCGTTCAAATCACGTTAGGTTGTCGCAACTTTTCTGTAAAGGGACTCTAAGCAAGCTAAATATATCTGCGGAAAACCCAGAGTATTCATGGCTCTGGGAAAACCCAGAGCCCTGTATAAAGGGCTCAGGTTATAGAGGATTCTGGGAAAACCTGCTTCATAGCGCCATCTAGCGTCCGTGGGCGCAACCACCGACAAATAAAAAATGCACGTGCTACGTTCACAGTGGCTACGTTGCCTCATATAGGACAGTCTATCATGAAATCATCTTGCGGTCCCGGCATGCGGTTCGAGGCGTTGTACTTCCGGCGGAGTCGTTTGCACAGTTGCGATATGCTCTCTCGCGTAGTCTTCCAGATCACTTCGAACTCGATGGGACTGCAACGCGCGCCGTACTTCTGCCACAGCAGCTCTGTATGGAAGGAAATAAAGGTTGTTATCACAAAAGTCAGAAATTAAGAGAAAGAACTAGATATGATGTACATGTAGGCACATCCATGGAACGAATATGAATATGAAATAAGTCGTATTTTGTTTTTACTGAGGTTGTTTATTACCCGGGACCGATTTCACAAGAAAATTAATAGAGGGTTGTTCTTTTTTGGTCAATTTGGTTCAGTTATTTTTTTCTTAACAGTTATCAGTAAATCGATAATGAAGCAATCACAATTGCTTTGAAAAAAATCGTATTGTTATACAGATGGAAACAGGAAGATCTATTTGTTCCACAATTTGTGTTTACTAATTTACTAACGCAAAGAACTTGAATCGTTGTAATGCGATCTTACACAGACTTCCCTATAGCGTAGGTGTGAATACAAACACTTCATATATCAATACTTTATCATAGCTGGGTGGGGAAAAATAATTAAAATACGTATGCTTTTCTGCCTTCCACGTCGCAAGATGAACATTACATTTGGTACATTTATATTCACTGTGAAAACAATAAATCATTCATACTGTGCTGCTTGTACCTGCTACCTCGGAGGGTAATTAGGCTAACACTCAGGTCATCTGGGTTTGTCTGTGGTTCAGTGGTAATGACACCTGTCTAGTAATAATGAGGCCGTAGGTTCAATTCCCACCCAAGTCCAATGCACTAAATTGTGTTAACTTCGCGTCGTGAAAGGTAGATAAAATCCCATTCTTTTTACGTGATAACAGTTTGTATCAACCCCCCCCCCCCCTTCCAAAAATGTCCACTATGCTATAAATCTCAGATTACAGCTCGGATAGACGGAAGGGCCGACGGACCATAGATGGCGGTCATAGTTTGTGCATCCAAAAGAATGTATAATGTTAATTTAAAGGCATCGTATAGCAATGTTTCCAGCTTTAAAAAAATGAGCTACATGATTCCCAGTGCTACCAGTGTCTCTGATAAGGTCTAAAACATGAAGCCCTGAAACATTGCAGTTCAAAACGATCATTATGTGCTTTTAAAAAGCGAAACCATTGAGCTATACCATTCCATCCCCCCCCCCATAGACTATGATCTGTACATATTTTACGAGTGACAACATAAGTCTCTGAAGTTATGTGTTCTAGGGTGTTTAATTGTCCATTCATACGCTGCCAGATATGTCAGATAGCAAAGTTTGACAATTTTAAATGTGGCTTCCACAATGTTATACAGTGTCTTTAAGCCTATATTCGTATTTTTTGTTGTCTATCGAATACGCCGTCCATTGGCACGGCGTACACATCGGTGTATCGGACCGTCACTCTTAAAATTCCGGGTCAGACTGACTACGGAAAAGTGTCACAATAGAAAAGGGGTCAGGTTCAACGACATTCTGGGTCAAGTTTCACCAAAATCTGTGTCAGTTTGACCAGGGATTTGTAAGAGTGTTCGATCTACAGGGATTTTCCTCATTCTCACGTTTGATTTTCTTCATTCCGATGAAGTCTAATGGATTCTTTCGGTTCCGTCCCGTCACCGAAGACCGGATGAGTACTTTGGTACCGAAGATACAATAGCGGGCCAGAGCGATGCCAAGGCGAGGGGCTCCGGCATACGGGTTCATCTGATCCCACCGTGGGTCTCTCATCACTGCATCTATACGAGCTGGAGATGGAGAAGGAGAAGTAGGAGGAAGGGGAGAGGAGAGGTAGAGGAGGAGGAGGAGGAGGAGGAGGAGGAGGAGGAGGAGGAGGAGGAGGAGAAGATGATGAAGGAAGAAGGACGAGGAGGAGAAGATAAATAATGAAGAAGAAGAACGAGGAGGAGGAGGAGGAGGAAAAACGAGAAAGATAACAAGAAGAAACCAAAGAAGTAGAAAGAAAAAGAAAAGGAAAAAGACGGGAAAGGGAAAAAAGGGGGCATAAAAAGTAACAGGAGCAGAAGAAGAAGAAGGAGTATAAAAAAAGGAGGAGAAGAACAGGAAGGATAAAGAGAAGAGGAAAAAGAAAAAAAGTGGAAGAGAAAATAAGAGCAAGCAGAACAAGATGAAAACGTGAAAGGGAAGAAGAAGAGAGGGGAAAACATACAAAAAGTTGAGTATTGTAGATACAACAAATCAGTATTCCACCCCAATTTATCCACTTTTGTTAGTTGATTAATAAATGTATTCACTATTTAACTATTTGTTTATCTATTTATTATTTTCACCAATTATTTGTTTTAATAATGTGGGATATGTTATTTAAATATCCTCTAAACGAGTGATCATAAATATTACACTCACAAAGAATGCATTAACTCCTCGACTGAGAAGAATCATTCAATTGAACCAAAACTACATTTAGTTTGACAGTGTTATATAAAACTTACACAAGTGCAAGCAAACAATTTCAAGATGTACAGTATACAAAATCAAAAGAGGAAACGTAGTAAATGTAAGATCAATATAATCCAGTGTTCCTATTACAGATTCAAAGTCAGGCTTATACACACACCCAAATTTATTCATCTATATGAATTCCTTCCAGAATGGAGAAAGAAATATGCGGAAGTAAGACATATTGATTTTACAGATGGACTTTGAATCGTTGTATAAATAATTTGATGATTTGTTGAATTTTTAGATCAACAAGATAAACTGGGTCTTTTGATATGTCGGGGATGTATTTTGTTTTTGCAAGTCGGGTAAATTTATGAATGGTCAATAGTGACAATATTAATATCCTAATAATGTATTTCAGGCCGATTGAAAACTGTGTTTTGATGTGCGTTCATAACTTCATATCCTAGACCATATTGAAAGGTAAAGTTAGTAAAATATGAAGGGGGAAAATGGACGTTGTTGCCAGACACGCAGACACTGGAAGAGTGATATCGACTTTATACTGTATTTTATAGATAGTAGAAGTGATGATGTCAAACTGGTTTGGAAATATGTGAGGACAATAGCCAAACCATAACTCAGTGCAACTGCGGCTCTCCTATTGGTAGAAACAAGCAGCTGCGTCGCGCTGTACCTGGTTCTGCCACTGTCCACAGATATTTCTGAACATGTGTGAAATCACTATTACTATGTTACCTTTAGACGGCATACCGTCTGTCACTCTATTACCTACGTCACTTTGCGATGCGTAGTTCGCTAGCTCTCAGAATCCAGAGATATCGTCAAACTGTTTCCTCTAGCTTGCTTCTCGTTGATCATGAGGCAATCTCCGTCTTCCATCGAACCGTCATATCAGGTTCACCAAATTGCCATTCTTCTTTACCGTGGGCTAACGTCTTGAATCTTCCGCTCGCGCCGCCGCCCCGTGGCCACTGCTCGCCGCACCCAGCCGGCCAACGAGCCCTCCCCGCGCTGCTTGCCCCGACCCACGTACGCCGTCCTCCTGTAATTCCGGAAGTCACCTCGCTACCGGGCCGCCACGCTGGCGCAGGCGACCTCTGGCATCTCCGTGCCGGCGCAACATTAAGGGAGGTGATCGATCAGCAAGACTTGGAGTTGACCTTCGATTTGATTTCTAACCGTGTGAACGTCTCCCATTGTGGAAAAAATTAAGAAGAAGGTGAAATAAAGTGGGCCCCCCATAAAGCACACATTGTTCGTTTTTTTAAGGCAGTCACGTTCCACAGGCGTACGCCTGGACACCTCTCCCCTGGACAACCACGCTCCGGATAACCACCTCTAGATAACCACCCTCAATATCCACTAATAGGCACCACCCTCTTTAGGACAACTAGCCCAGAACAACTACCCCCCCTGTCTCCTTCGCGGACAAACTACCCCGGGACAAATATCACATGACTTCCTCATGACAAAATACCCATAGGGGGCAGCCACCATCTTTAGGACACTACACCCACCCATCCGGACGACATAGCCCCGGAAAATACCGACAGTGACTTCTCATGGACAACTACTCCTAGGTGCACCACCCTCTTTAGAACAAACTACCCCCGAACATAACTACCCCCCCGCCCCGGACAAATACCACATGATCTTCCCATGACAACATAACCCCAGGGCACATACCTCTACGAATGTCCTAAACGGGTGTTGCCCAAGGGGATTGTCGCGGGCGCGGGGTATTTTGTCTGGGAATGTAGTTGTCTGTCTCAGTCTGGTGGTGCAAGTAGTAGTAAGGTCCTAATAGTAGTTGTTGTTTGGCGGATGTTGTAGAGATAGAATTAGTACAGGGAAGAAGAGGAAAGAGAGGAGGAAGAAACAGAAGAAGGCGAATAGTAAAAGGCGACGAAGAAGTAAGGATCTAGCAGTATTATGTAGTAGTAGTATGTAGTAGTAGTAGTATAGTAAGTAGTAGTTAACTGCTGCTAGTTTGTGGAAGTGAAAGACAAAAAAATTAGTACTACTAGCATTAGTGGTAGTGTAGCAGTAGTGTAGTAGTATAGTAGATTGTACATGAGCAAAAAGTGTACAATTAGAAGTAGGAGCAGAGAACATATTTCCACTCTCTTCTCACCCATTTGATATCTCCGGGTTGTTTGGGACTGTTCCGTGTCTCTCTGGTTCGTCCGGTCCGTGAACATCTCTCGGCGACAATGCGCGCGTAGCTCGCGGTGGTCTATCCGAGGCTCCGGTGACCCAGTCGTCGGCGCTGAAAGGGTGATGAAGACGAGAATGGGTCGATGCGGAAATGCCCCTTGTGTCTCCGAGTGTCGGCCATGCATGAGTCCCGACCATCCGTGCCCTCCGCCCGCCGCCTACCAGCCGCCGCCGCGCCGTAGGATGTGGTGATCATGCCGCGCATCACTTTCCCATTTGCGTGATGCAATGCGATCATTCTCTTGGATTTGTTGGTGGGCGGATGCCGTGTGGCGCATGGAGCAGTTCCGGCAGAACCTGCGGCCGGCGCCGCTGGGCGCCATCCTTTCACATGCCCGCGCATCCCCGAGATGAACAACGCCTCCGCCGCCAATCATTTGGCTGGGAATTATTGCTCATCGAAAGGTATCGCTTGACTCGCTCTAACCAGCGACAGTGGCAGGCCGGCGCTGCCCACATGTACAGATTGCGCATTCGCGAGTTTAGCCCGGCGTGTGCGCAGCGAGCCGGCTCAGCCATAGTTCGCGCGTTGCTACATTTGTGACGCGTGAAGAGTGGAGCGGAAACGCGGCACGTGGCGGGCTGCAGCAGCTCCAGCGCAACTGCCGGTACTTTTCGCTGCTAACCACTCAATATCTTCCAGACTGTGGTGTCATCTGTACTATCCGCCTGATCTCGATGCGTTATCACATAAGCGGGAAAGGTGAGAGCCACGAGACTGTATGGATGCTTCTTGCATGGATCGCTGTGCGCGACAAGACCGATGACCTCCCGTGCGATCGCCGTTTCGCTCTGCGACATTGTCTCGGGTTCGAGTCGGCATCGTCAGTCGACCAAGCATTTCGCGATCACAGAGTCTGGCGACAGTCCGACGTCGTGAGATGGCACTGGCTTTCCAACGGAGCTTCGTCGTCCTCGTTGCCTCGTGTGTTTGTTCCATCCATGTGGCGCGCTCATCCCTCTCACAGTGGCTGCGAGGACCGCCCGCGTCCGGCTACTCGAATCACTCCCCGATGACCCAGCTCATGGTGATCATGCGGCCGTCATCATTGTTTTTGCTCATCAATGACCTCGAATTTTGAACATTGGGGGCATCTCCTGAGAGCATTGTATCTGATGCATGCGATTCTCGTGATAAATAAATCAAAGAGAAAGAAATAGAATTAATCAACAAATCAACCGCCAGAAGAAAATATAAATCCATTCATGCGATAGCATCATTGTTTGATCAAGTGAAGGGCGTTATTCTAAACGGCTTGAAAAGGAAAAGTGCCGCTAGTGCCACAGAGTTGTCTAAAGTGTTATCGACCTTCCTCCGAATGGTTGTTAGATGTTATATGCTCCTCAACAGATTGAACTAATTTGATTTTTCAATCGTCAGAAAGAATAAATCAAATCGACAAAAATCTCTTTCCATTTCAATCTTGACGGGGTGAATT
>JZLH01S0629379.1:44814-55878 GCA_001188425.1 Eucidaris tribuloides | reverse complement strand
GATCTCAAAGAGAGGATATAATTCACGGGGGTCTGCCGGCGAACTAATGTACAATATATCAGCTAAGAAGGTTGGAGGCGATTATCTTGATGAGACTAATAAAAGAAAATTAAGTGAATTGTCGCAGGGACGGGCTAATGCCGACACAGCGAAGTCACATCTGGCTGTCGGGCAAAATCGTCGGCGAGAGGCGAAACGTGGTTCAATAATTCCAGATTGTGTGGCTGACCGTTGATTGTTTTTTTAGTCAGTAGTTTTTTAAATTTCGCCATGAGTGATTGTTTTTTTAAGATACACGATATCATCAAGTATGACACATGCTTAACTTGTCGTGGCATATTTGAATAGAAGAAGCAGGTAGTGACGAAATCCGAACCTTGGCGAGTACGAAAGAGCGCTCAGTTACCTGACATCCCTGTGGCTATACGAGTAGTCAGCAGTGTCGACTTGATCCCGTTTTTTAAAAAAGTATGTTACACGCTCGTTATGCTTACTCTTAATAAAAGCAGACGCTATTATAGAGTTAGACGTCCTTGTTCTCACTAGATTAAAAATGGCGCTGATCAGACTCCTGGGCTCACGGACGATGAACATCGAGAATGACGCTTACAAGTCATAACCACCGAACTGGAGAACTATACATGTACTAGGCAGGCTACCGGCTTTCCCGTAACCTATGATCTCTTCAGACGACCGGTGACACCGGGCCAGGGCATATCGCCAGTTGTAAAGTCCTTTGGGCACAGACCGCTGTATCAGATTCGCTCCCGAGTGTATAGTTACTGAAAAGGGCATTGGGTGAAGGACTTGAAGAAGATAAACACCGGGTGGGGACATTTCTACAGGTCAGCAAAGCCTTCTAGTGTACAGTTCTAGTGTGCGGCTGGTCACAACCCTTGTTTAATGGTCATCCGCGCAACATTAGGCGCCATAATTATGTTTACTATACAAGGAAACCAAATTGGCCGAACTTTTCCTGAAGTTATGGCTTTGACATGGTGCTGTTTCAGATAGAGTTACGATTGAACGTCTAATATTTTGACTACGCAAAATGCGTATTTGATTCTTTCTATTGACAAGCATCCAGTTGCTGCTCGAATTGCTAGATCATGTTATGTAATATGTGGGAACTAGATGAGTTCATATCATGTCCATAAGTCTGCTATACGGCTAAGAGGACTTTGAGCAGACCTAGAGGCATGGAAGCTATCGTGCGAGTTGCCGACACGGCGGCATCCGTTTTTTTGGGCGTCCAATGGGCGTTGGATTTTTTCTATTTCAGACTATCACGTATCATTGGACATTGAATAGAAATGTTAGCGTAATGGTGGAACAAAAATGGGTTCAATCAGGTTAGGCTTGTGCATTTTCTGTAAGGGACTCTAAAGCAGCTAAATATATCTGCGTGAAACGCCAGAGGGTATTCATGGCTCTGGAAAACCCAGAGCCTGTATAGGGTCAGGTTATAGAGGATTCTGGGATAAACTGCTTCATAGCGCGACTAGGTCCGTGGGCGCAACTCACCGACAAATAAATGCACGGTGCTACGTCACAGTGGCTACGGTTGCTGCATATAGGAAAGTTCTATCATGAAATCATCTTGCGGTCCTGGCATGCGGTCGAAGGCGTTGTACTTTCCGGCGGAGTCCGTTTGGCACAGTTGCGATATGCTTCTGCTCGCGCGTAGTTCTTCCAGATCACTTCGAACGTCGATGGGATGCAACGCGCGCCGTATTCTGCCACAGCGCTTCTGTATGGAAGGAAATAAGGGTTTTTTGTTTTTTATCACAAAAGTAGAAATTAAGAGAAAGAAGCTAGATATGATGTAAATGTAGGCACATCATGGAAAGAATCGAAATATGAAAATAAAGTTCGTATTTTGTTTTACTGAGGTTGTTTATTGAACCGGGACAGATTTCAACTAAGAAAATTAATAGAGGGTTGTTCTTTTTTGGTCAATTTGGTTCAGGTTATTTTTTTTTCTTAAGCCAGTTAATCAGTAATGATAATGAAGCAGATCCAATTGCTTTGAAAAAAATCGTATTGTATACAGATGGAACAGGAAGATCTATTGTTTCCACAATTGTGTTTTACTAATTACTAACGAAAGAACTTGAATCCGTTGTAATGCGATCTGTACACAGACTTCCCTATAAGCGTAGGTGTGAATACAAAGCACTATCATATTATCATATTTGATCATAGCTGGTGGGGAAAATAATTAAAATACGTAGCTTTCTGGCTCCCGTCGAAGATGAAGCATTACATTTTGGTAGATTTGATATTCACTGTGAAAACAATATATCATTCATATGTGCTGCTTGTACCTGCTACTCGGAGGGTAATTAGGTCAACATCAGTGTCATCTGGGTTTGTCTGTGGTTCAGGTGGTAATGACACGCTGTCTAGTAATTATGAGGGCCGCTAGGTTAATTCCGGACCCAAGTCAATGCAGGCTAAGAGTTTGTGTTAACTTCGGCGGTCGTGAAGGTAGATAAAATCCCATTCTTTTTACGTGATCAGTTGTATACACCCCCCCCCCCCCTTCCAAAATGTCGCCTATGCTATAATTCGATTACAGTTCGGATAGACGGAAGGGCGGACGGACGCATAGATGGGCGGTATAGTTTGTGCATCCAAAAGAATGTATAATGTTAATTTAAGGCATCGTATAGCAATGTTTCCAGCTTTAAAAAATGAGCTACTGTTCCAGTGCTCACCAGGTCTCTGATAAGGTCTAAAAATGAAGGCCGTCTGAAACATGCATTCAAATGCGAAGCGATCATTATGTGCTTTAAAAAGTGAACATTGAGCTATACGAATCCATCCCCCCCCCCCTACGACATATGATCTGTAGTACATATTTAGAGTGACAACTATAAGTCTCTGAAGTTATGTGTTTCAGGGTGTTTAAATTGTCATGTATACGCTGCCAGAATATGTCAGATTGAAAGTTTGACAATTTTATAATGTGGGCTTCCACAATGTTATTACAGTGTCCTTTAAGCCTTATATTCGTATTTTTTGTTGTCTATCGATTACGGCCGTCCATCCCCCTGGCACGGCGTACACATCAGGCTGTATCGGAGCGTCACTCCTTTACAATCTCCGCGGGCCTCAGACATGACTCACCGCGAATCAGTGTCAGCAATAGAAAGCGGGTCAGGTTCACACGACATTCTGGTCAACGTTCACAAAAATTGTGTCACACGCTTTGCACAGCGGATATTCGTAACCGAGTGTTCGATCTACAGGATTTTCTATTCTCCTCACTCGTTGATTTTGTTCATTGCCCGATGAAGTCTAATGATTCTTCTGTTCCGTCGCGTCACCCGAAGACGGCACTGAGTACTCTTGGCTCGAGATACAATAGCCGGCCGCCCAGAGCGCCATGCCAAGCCCCGCGACGCGCTCGCTCACGCTCTCACTCTGATCCCAGCCGCCCGTGGTCTCTCATCAACTGCATCTCGAGCTGGAGATGGAGAAGGAGAAGTAGGAGGAAGGGGAGATAGGAGAGGTAGAGGAGGAGGAGGGGAGGGGAGGAGGAGGAGGAGAGGAGGAGGAGGAGAAGATGATGAAAGAGAAGGACGAGGAGGAGAAGATAAAATAAATGAAGAAGAAGAACGAGGGAGAGCAGGAGGAGGAAAACGAGAGATAACAAGAAGACAAGCAACAGAAGTAGAAAGGAAAAAGAAAGGAAAAAGCGGAAAGGAAAAAAGGGGGATAAAAAGTACCAGGAGCAGAAGAAGAGAAGGAGTATAAAAAAAAGGAGGGAGACAGGATAGGATAAAGAGAAGTAGGAAAAAGAAAAACAGTGGAAGAGACAATAAAGCAAGCAGAACTAAGATGAAAAGTGAAAGGGACAGAAAGAAGAGAGGGGAAAACATACAAAAAGTTGAGTAGTTGTAGATACAACAAATCAGTATTCCACCCCAATTCTTATCCACTTTGTTAGTTGAATTAATAAATGTATTGCACTATTTAACTATTTGTTTATCTATTTTTTATTTCAGCACCAATTATTTGTTTTAATAATGTGGGATATGTTATTTAAATATCGCTCTTACAACGAAGTGATGCATAATATTGACACTCACCAAAGAATGCATTAACTCTCGACTGAGAAGAATCATTCATGACCAAAACTACATTTAGTTTGAGCAGTGTTATATAAATTACACAAGTGCAACGCAAAAATTTCAAGACTGTACAGTATAATGCATCAAAAGAGGAACGTAGTCAAATGTAGATATAATAATCATGTTCCTATTACGATTCAAAGTAGGCTATACACACACCCAAATTTATTCATATATATGAATCATCCTTCCAGAATGGACGAAGAAATATTTTGCGGAAATGTTAAAGCAACCCCCATAAATTGATTCTTAAGATGGATGTTTGAATCGTTGTTATAAATAATGTTGATGATTTTGTTGAATTTTTAGATCAACAAGCATAAACTGGGTCTTTTGATTGTAGGGGATTGTATCTTTTCTGTTTTGCAAGTGGGCGTAATTTTATGAATGGTCAATAGTGCAAATATTAATATCCCTAATCATGTACTTTCAGGCGTTGAACTGTGTTTTGACTGTGCGCTTCATACTTCATATCCTAGCCGATATTGAAAGGTAGTAGGTAATATGCAAGGGGGAAAATGGACGTTGTTGCCTAGACGCAGGATACTCGGCAAGAGTGATATCGACTTTATACGTATTTTTAGACTAGTAAAGTGATGATGTCAAACTGGTTTGGAAATATGTGGAGGACATAGCAAACCATAACTGCAGTGCAACTACGCAGCTCTCTACTCTGGGTTAAGAAACAAGCAGTGCGTCGGCGCTGTACCTGTTTCGCATGTCCACAGATATTTCTAACGTGTGTGAAATCACTATTAATCTGTTAACGGTTTAGACGGCATACGTTGTTATCGTATTACGTACGTCACTGTTGGCGATGGCGTTATGTTTCGGTAGCTCTCGAAGTCGAATAGTCGTAAACTTGTCATTCCTCGTACTTTGTCTTCGTTGATCATGAGGCATCGTCCGTCTGCCATCGCCGTCATATCAGGTTCACCATTGGCATCTTCGTTCCGTGGGCTACGTCTTGATCTTCCTGCGCCGCGCGCGCACTTGGCTGCGCCACCGTAGCCTGCACCGCCTCCTCCGCGCGGCGTGCTGCCTCTCCACTCCACTAGCCGTCTCCGCTGTATCGGAGTCACCTCGCTAAACCCGCCGCCTCCGGGTCGAGGCGGACGCTCATGCATTCGGTGGCCGCCGCACATGAATGGGTGGATGAGCAGGCTTGGAGTTGACCTTCGATTTGATTTCTACCGTGTGAACGTCTCCCATGTGGAAAAAATAAGACAAGAGGTGAAATAATGGGCCCCCCATAAAGCAGGACATTGTTCGTTTTTTTAAGGCAGCACGTTCACAGGCGGTACCCGGACACTTCCCCTGGACAACACTCCGGGATAACCACCTCTAGGATAACCACCCTCAATATCCACTAATAGGGCACAGCCCTCTTTAGGACAACTACGCAGAACAACTACCCCCCCGTTGGTCTCCTTCGCGGACAAACTACCCCGGGAAAATATCACATGACTTCCTCATGACAAATACCCATAGGGGGGGCAGGCCACCTCTTTACGGACAACTACACCCACCCCTCCCGGCGACATACCCTCCGCGGAGACAATACCACATGACTTCCTCATGGACAACTTACGTCCTAGGGCACCACCCTCTTTAGAAACAAACTACCCGCAGAACATAATACCCCCCCGCCCGGGACAACATACTCACATGACTTCCTCATGACAACTACCCAGGGTCAAACCATCCTCTACGACTGTCCTAAAGGTGTGGTTGCCCAAGGGGGATTGTTCGCGGCCCCGGGAGGTATTTGTCTGGGAATGTAGGTTGTCTGCTCAGTCTGGTGTGCAGTAGTAGTAGGTCCTAATAGTAGTTGTTGTTGGCGGATGTTGTAGAGGTAGAATTAGTACAGGAAGAAAGAGCGAAGAGAGGAGGAAGAAACAGAAGAAGCAGTTAGTACAAAGGCCGAGAAGAAGTAGGATCTACAGTAGTGTAGTAGTAGTGAGTAGTGTAGTAGTAGTAGTAGTAGTAGTAGTAGTAACTAATGCTGAATGTTTGTGAAGTGAAGACGAAGAAAAATTAGTACTACTAGCACTTAAGTGGTAGTGGTATGCAGTAGTAGTAGTAGTGAGTAGTAGTGTACATGTAGCAGTAAAAGATGTACAATTAGAAGTAGGAGCAGAGAACATTATTTCTTTCCACTCTCTTCTCACCCATTTGATGATCTCCGCGTTGTTTGAGGCTGTTCCTGTTCTCTCTGGTTCCGTCCGGCCGTGAACATCCTCTCGGCGAACTCGCCGTACGTCTCCGGTGGGTCTATCTCGAGCTCCGGTGACACCTCGTCGGCGCTGAAGGGGTGATGAGACGATGAATGGGTCGATGGGAAGTGCTTGTGTCTCGAGTGTCGGCCATGCATATCCCCACGCATTCCCCCGTGCCCTCCGCCGCCGCCACCACCGCCACCGCCGCCGTAGGATTGGTGATGCATCCCGCGCATGGCTTTTCCCATTGCGTGATGCATGCGCATCATTCTCTGGAGTTTGTGGTGCGGGATGCCGTGTGGCGGCATGGACGCAGTCGCAGACGCGGCGGCGGCGGCCGCTGCCGCCATCCTTTGCACATGCCGCGGCATCCCCGATGACAACGCCTGCCGCACGCCAATCATGTTGCGCTGAAATTTGCTCATGAAAGGTTGCTTGACTCCGCCTCTACCAGCAGACAGTGGCAGGCGGCGCTGCCCCACATGTACAGATTGCGCCATGTCCGAGTTTAGCCCGGCGTGTGCCGCAGCGAGCCGGCTAGCCATGTTCGCCGCGTTGCACATTTGTGACCGGTGAAGAGTGAGCGGAAAACCGGCACGGTGGCGGGCTGCAGCAGCTCCAGCTGCAAACCTCCGGTACTTTTCGCTGCTACCACCAATATTTCCAGACTGTGGTGTCACTGTACTACTCCGGCCTGATCTCGATGCGTTATCCAGCGAAAGGTGAGAGCCACGAGATGTATGGGATGCTTGCGAGGCTGCGCTGTGCGCCGACAAGACCGATGACCTCCCGTGCGACTCCGGCCGTTTCGTCTCGACATTGATCTCGGGTTCCGAGTCGGCATCGTCGTCGGAGCCAAGCATTTCGCGATCACAGGTCTGCGACAGTCGACGTCGTGAGATGGCACTGGCTTCCACGACGGCAGCTTCGTCGTCCTCGTTGCCTCGTGTTTGTTCCATCCATGTGGCCGCGCTCATCCCCTCCACGTGGCTGCGAGGGACCGCCCCGCTGTCGGCTACCGAATCACTCCCCGAGTGACCAGCTTCATGGTGATCATCGGCCGTCATCATGTCGTATTTGTCATCAATGACCTCGATTTTGACATTGGGGGCATCCTCCTGAGCAGTTGTATTCGATGCATGCGATTCCTGTGAGTAAATAAATAAAGAAAGAAAGAAATGAGAAATTATCAACAAATTCAACGCCAGAAGAAAATATAATCATTCATGCGATACATCATTGTTTGATCAAGTGAAGGGCGTTAATTCTAAACCCTTGAAAAGGAAAAGGCCGCTAGTGCCACAGAGTTTCTAAAGTGTTATCGACCTTCTCCGAATGGTTTAGAGTTAATGCTCTCTCAACAGATGAACTATTGGTATTTTCGATCCGTCAGAAAGAATAAATCAATCGACAAAATCTCTTTTCCATTTCATCTTGAAGGGGTGAATTCACAAAACAATACGCGACTCACACTTTTAAAACTTCCGGGTCAGACTGACTTGCAAAAGAGATCCGTTGGGGTCACACTTGGAAAAGGGTCAGGTTTAGCCACATTCCGGGTCAAGTTTAACCAATATCGAAGTCAGGTTGACTCAGATTCTGGGTTCATACTGAGTATGAACCCAACGGATTCCCTTTTCGAGTCAGTCTGACCCAAGATGTTGGAGTGCACATTGTGTATGTAGCTTAATAGACTTAAAAGCCTCGTTCAATACATGCTGCAAGTGAATGCAAGTTTTTGGTCGAAAAGCTAATAACGAGTCCCCCTTTTGAAATCAGTGTAAGCGCGCTTGAATGAAATAATCTCACAAGAAACAATATCTGTCTCCCTTTTACGGAATGGTCATCATAAACCCCTTTTTGCTACGGGAACCGGATGTATTATTATGGAAATTACAGAATCTCAGAGGCAACGGGTTAACTGATCGCGATATTCACGTCCACCTAAACGGAAGTCTGGAAATCCCCAAGACTGGGAAATTAAACGTCCTTTACTAAACATAGACACAATGCTACAAGAAGAAACGAAGTGCAACTCCACCAATTGATCTGTCCTGCGGGAAAACCTTAAACGATACATATTTCCGAGAAAATGAAAGGGTTTGAATTCAAAGGGATGATATAAAAAGTTGTCCTCGAGTCTCTTCGCTTAAGTTCCCAAGTGAATAACTAACACAGACCGCAAATCCAGCAATGAGATACAATTATTCTATATACCCGGAAGATAAAGACCTTCTTTGCATACAAACATCTCCGAAACAGAAAATGAACTCCAACTTGTGAACATCGAAAGAGAAACTGTGCTCATTAAGTTTTCGAAAAATAAAAACGTATTAAAAACAAAACAGAATAATATCTTCTTTGAAAACGCGAACCCATTACGCGACCATAAGAGAGGACATGCACGCATTAAATAAACAAAGAAAAAAAGAAAGAAAACTGTTAGATTTATCACACCCTTCAGAATATTTTATTTCTAATAGTTCCAGGTCTCAGTAACAAGATAATTGGTTTCAGTCTCGGAGTTTATGATAGTTCAATCCATTTAGATTCGTAAATCGATAGCATGTTGGTTTCGCAACAGTTTGGCCGTGTAGACAAGGGCGGCGATCGGGGGAGGGTGTGTAGGGGGGATCATCTCCCCTCGATTTCAAAAGCTTAACATTTCTTTTTGAAGATTTTGCTGTAATTTGTATCTGCACACTGTTTCAAAAGGCAAGGCGTATGTAATGGAATAAATTATCAAACTTTGTTAATGCAAGGGGGATGTTGAATCTACAGGAACATCTTTTTCGACAATGATAATTTATGACACTCCCCCTTTCTCCGCGCGATGGTTTAATCATTTTGCCTCTGGTGCCCCCCCCCCCCCTTACGTTACTTTCAATCGCCGCCACTGCGTGTAGATGTGACTGTATAATTTGAGATGCGTGCTATTTTTGTACGGAGCACCGAATGCAGATTAAAATGTTATATTTTAATAAGTCATCCACAAAATGTCTCGGCATTGCGCAGAGAACAAATGATACGATAACATTACATTCCATCGACCACTAAGAAATACCAAGTATGTGTTTATGAAACTTAGTGCCTAATCGAATATGAACACGTAGTTTCCTTTTTAAACGTCGAATTATTAACCTGTTGGAAACTAAGAACAAGATATCTTGGGCTGAGATCAAACGAGTATGTGACCGTGTTACGTTGCAATAAATTGTCTCCAATGAGGTAACCACTATAGGCAGATTAAAGGCATAATGTAACAGTTTCTGTTTTAAAAAAAATCCTGAGCTACACAATCCTCCATGCTATAAGAGTATCCAATAAGCTGTGAAAATAATTTGGTACTTTAAATTCGTGTAAAACTTGAGTCCCCCGTTTGTCATGTTCATTTCCCCCATTCACACTACGTGCATAACTCACACGTGGTGTTTATCCACACATCTTGCCAGTGAGAGCATAATTTGCCAAACTCTTCTATTTTAGGGTGTCCCACTCAAGCACTAGTAATCAGCGTCTTGGTCGTCTAACAATATACGAGAATGTTACTAATCGACAGTAACATCAACAAGAAATGTGAAATATACACCACCACTACCACCGCCGCCACCACCATCACTACCAACAACAACAACAAACATACAACAACAACAACAACAACAAACAACAACAACAACAACAATCAACCGTACATGACATCCAGCCATTCATACTGAAGCGTGGAAACTATACATTCTCATGTAGATGGGATGTTATACGACAAATTGAACACTTTTTGGACGACACCCTGCTCTTGGCAATAACCATATACACAGAGTATCTGTTTAATTGTCCAAGAATTGGGTAAAATAAATTTCGTAATTTAACCTCCAAAAATAATAATGGCCGGGGCAGGGCCCTCTCGGGGTAGGCCCTTCTGGGAGAGCAGGTTTGACAACTGGATAGCTTCCGTAGGATACAAAAGAAGACGCCTGCTCCTTATTCCTCCTCCTCGCTCTTCCCTTCCTCCCTCTCATCATCATCATATATCATCATTATCATGCATCACGCTCACTTATTTCTACTTACAGTTCTTCTTCTTCTTCTTCCTTCTTCTTACTTCTTCTTTATCTTCTTCCTTCTGCCTCCTCTCCCTCTCCTCCTCCTCTCTTCTTCTCTTCTTTCTTCTTCTTCTTCTTTCTCTTCTTCTTTCTTCTCTTCTTCTTCTTCTTTCTTCTTCTTCTTCTTCTTCTTCTTTCTTCTTCTTTTTCATCTTCTTTCTTCTTTTCTTCTTTATTCTCCTCCCTTCTCCCTTCCTCCTCCCTTCTATTCTCCTCGTCACAATCTTCTTCTTCTTCGGGTCTTCTTTCTCTTGTATTCTTATTTTTCCTCTCCTCTCTCTCTTCTCCTCCTCGCTCAAGTTCTCCACCTCGCTCTGTCCTCCTGTTGTCATCCGTCGTCGCTTGCCTCTCCTCTCGTCAATTAAACATCAATCATCGTCATTATTTCTAAAAATTATATAGACAATGATGTCGACACACGAGATCCGTGCACCAAAGGCTGAAGTATATGACCTGGGAAATCTATCTATACGTAACACATGCATGAGGAGAGAGTTGTACAGATTGCTCACAGATTTGTTCAATCCACAACTCTCATGTCGTTTTTGGAAGTACATTTTAACAAGCGCTTCATTCTCCACACCCTTCTCGAGCGACACCTCTATA
>JZLH01S0629379.1:27121-37644 GCA_001188425.1 Eucidaris tribuloides | reverse complement strand
AATTTGAATGTTTTTCAGCATATTATGGAGGAAGATTTTTTTTTATATAATTAGCAATTGGACTTTGCCCTTGTACTCTGATTTGACAAAGGTTTCATGGACTGTTCAACTCAGCGAAGGGGTTTCTTGGTCAACAGGATGTAAATTGAAATTGAGATAAAATGGATTAAATTGGTACGTAATATAACAAATTAAATCAATAGGCTAACATTGTGGAGCTTCAATTTATTTTTTTTTTAACTTTGCTATCTGAGCTACATAGTAGTGTTTGAATGGACAAGTAAACACCCTATGATACAAAAGTTTGGAAATTTATGCTGCCACTGGTAAGATATGAATGAATAAACAATTAGTACTCGGGGCGAGTAAAAAATAGCCTAGATCCACACACAGTAAGTCTATGGGAGGACATGGGCAGGTGCATCCGGTCAACTTACGATTTTCACTTTTTTTAAAGCACTAAATAATCATTTTGAAATAAAACAAATTCCAGGGGTTATTTTTTAGACCTTATCAAAGACACTGGTATCATAGGTATACTTTTAACAGAATGTTTACTTAAAAAGGGTTATCTTTTCTGACTTGACTACTTGTTAAGGGTATTCTGAGATCGACAGATAATTACTTGTTAAGGGTCCATTTTGAAAGGCCATACACGCGCATGGTGTACACCTTGTAATAACACTGCCCCCCCCCCACCCCCGGGTCAATATCACAGCAGCACCTAGGATATCACATGCAAAGTGCATGGAGATTCGTTAAAATGGTACCTAGGCCTCGATGTGTTCACATAAATTAACAAGTAACCTTTGCAACCGGACTTTTCTAGAAAGAAATCAACTGTTGTCTGACTGTCTCATTCACAATATCATACTCATAATCGTATACGGGTCACGTGAGCATAGGCACGAAACCGCGGGAGTAAGACTCACTTTATAGACCAACACACAACCGCTTGGGACATGACGCGAAAAAAAATGACTTTAAAAAAAATCAGGAGTTTCAGAAGATTAGTTTGGATAGAAACTTTCGATCAGGAAATTAACTTTTGAATTCTGTGTTGACAAGCGGTTGTGGGTTAATCAAGGGTGCAATCGGGTGGCAGGGAGGTGCACAGGGGCGGTGGTACACTGGGTACATCCCCCCCCCCTGCTGAGACAGAGGAGTTTCGCCAATGGCAAGCAAAAAAGAAATTTGCACTCCCCTTTCTGCTTTCAACAGCTGATTTTCTAAACTTTAGTTCCACCACAAGATGTGCACCTCCCCATGCCCAAACTCGCCTACGCCCTTACAACAATGTAGAAGCAGGAGAAAAATTAGTAATGAATAATAAACGATGAAAAACGATTTGTCAGAACCAAAATACATTTTGGAACAGAGGCATATGCAGGACATAAAGGCACCAGTGGCGTATCTGGGATTTTGCATTGGGGGTGAGCAGTGGAGTTTAGTGAACGAGGAGTAGGACGTGACCCCCCCCCCCCACCCGAGAGTTTTTAACATCCTGTTCCTAAAGCAGTCTGCTTTCTTCAGGTCCCAGATGATGTTATTACAATATACTACACCTTCAAATCCGTGTTTTGCCTTGGTGTCGCTTTCTGTCAGATGACAAATTTCCTCGAGACTTTCCGCTGAGACAGCTAATCAACACTTCTTGTGAATCGACAACTCTTTCTTCTGATTCCCAAACCCTTAAACCCCCCCCCCCCCCAATGAAAAGGGTCGAATTAGCGAGTACGGTGTGATCATAGATGGGAATACCATTGTCAAACAACTCCGTTGATCATTTGATTTTGTTCTGTATTGTGATAGGTTTCGAGGAGAATCAGGATGGATCACAAGCGTTACTGCTGGTTTAAAACATGTATAGTGCTGCATCATCATACACTATTCACAGTCTGGGAAACCAATGGGTCAAATTGACTCTGAAAAGGGTAACTTGGGGTAATAATACCCAGACATGGGGTCAGATTCAAACAGGAGCGGCGCCAAAGAGGGTAGGGGCGGCCGCCCTATTGTTTTCAAATTAATGAAAATTACGGGGATTTGTGCATTTTTCAAGATGTCGAAATCATGGTGGGGGTGGGGGGGGGGTAAACAATTATGTTTGCCCGAAATTATTTCAATCGACACCTCTGGTCATGCCCCTTTTTCCTTCAACCTGCATGCAACCCCACTGAAAAAAAAAATCCTCGGTGCGGTCCCTCAAATAATGAATTTCTTGTCCGGTTTTTTTTCTTGGGGGTGGGGGTAGGGGGTGGCACCATATTTTCTTTTGCATGATACAGGGCCAACTTATCGTACTTTTATGAAGGGTAGACTAGGAAAGGAGAAAAGGTCGAGGAGTTCAAATAGACGAAAGTGTCCAGAAGTAAGTATGTAAGCCGGATTCCATCACATAAACTGCAAAATTTGGGAGTTAAATGCAATACCCACAGTGTTGCCCGATAGAGACACACCACACATACACTGTTGCATTTAAACACCCTCTAAGATGGGGTGTTAAATTTAACACCACTGATGCTGTCCAACATAGATTCCATAATGTTGTTGCATTTCCCTAACGAATTTGTTGTTGAGGTAAGGTTAAAGGTGAGGCACCATTACATTGCGTAATCTCACACATTTCAAGTGTTGAAAACATCTGATAATTGTTCAACAATCCGAATGTTTATTTTGACACCTCTTCTGTACAGGGCCTATTCCGTTAAGCGCTTTATCTTTCTGAATTTAGTTTTCAAAAAGTTAAGGAAATCCATTAAACAAAACGTGCGCACAATTACACATTTTTTTTTTAATTCAGTCTGAAACAAATTATGGCATATTTCCCCCTGTATCGATATCATACCTCCAGACCTTTAATTCATCCCCTTTCTTCCTTTCTTTAAACACAAATGAAGTCACCAGGAATGGAAGACAAGTCATTCATTTGGTGTTTGACGATTAGGCCTACATATAGTTAAAGGTAAGTGACATGATTAGAGGTAGTCCTGAACTTGGGGTAAAACTATTCTAGAATCAAGTGAACCAAGCACGGATTTTACTGTGAAAATTTTGTAGTCAAAAGTTGACTCGTTCTCAAACAATCTTCATCAGTATGCCTTGTGACAGACAAATATGTTGTGTAGCAGTCTATGGAACTTACATGTAATTCTCTATGGCCTCGAGAGAAACAAACTGCTGGTATGTTATTCTCTATGGCCTCGAGAGAAACAAACTGCTGGTATGTTCAGGCTATATTCTCCTTAAGTAGACAAACTCAAAATAATCCTTCCAACAAGGAGATCCACTCTAGCTGGTGTATCTTTGATATCTTTCAACCAGTTTGGTTCTAAAGGATTTTTTTATTATTTCTCCTAATCATGTCACTGCCAATGTAGTTCACGCAAGTAAACTCGCTCACGACCGCCGCACTCCTTTAAGCTATATAATTTCCTTCGCGTCTAATAGTACCAATACATATATGAATACATTTACCACCCCCTTTAGTTTTCCCTTTTCATCCTTGCTTTTAACAGAAATGAAGTCACCAGGAATGGGACACAAGTCAGTCATTCCTTGTTAGATGATCAAATGGTTAAGATAAAAATGTTCTCGCAAGTCAACTTGCTCATTCCTCCGCCATATACTACCCCTTTAATTCTGCTTCTTACATCCTCGCTTTAACACAAATGAAGTCACCAGGAATGGAATACAAGTCATTCTTTCGGTGTTTGATGATCAAATGGTTAAGATAACACTGTAGTTCTCGCAAGGTCAACTCGGCTCACGACCGCCGCACTCCTTATAAGCAAGTAATTTCCTCCGCCGTCTAATATGAATGGGCATACTATGCGATGTGTCATCACAGCAACAACAAGTAGAGGAGTTCTCTTCAGTTTCTAAAACGTGGCCCGATCCTCGCCTCCCAAGAGTAAAGCCTTGTTCCCATTATCACTGCAGCTTTATCAAATCCAGTTTCGCTACAGACACGAACAGCTCGGCAACCAGATGAGGTCAATCGCGCCAATAAATTATCAAAGTCTGCAGGCTGCAGCCCGTCATGACATGTCTCATCATTGCAGATGGCTTTCCCAAGTTTTAGTTTTTTGTTTTCCTTAAAAGGTTTGCTATGTGGAGCAGAGTGGGATTTCGGTGGATTAAAACCGTGATTTCTATTGTGGCAATCTCCCGGTTCGAATCCCGTCACGCGCACAATTTGTCCTTGGGTAGATCAAGCTATAAGCAAATTTGTCCGCCAGCACTTCTCTTTAACCTAAGTTTTAGTTTTTGTTTTGCCTTAAAAGAAGCTTGTGGAGGCATTGCGGGCTTCTCTTGCTGAGAATCTCCGGTTCGAATCCCTTCACATGCTTTGTGTCTTCGGATAAAAACACTTCGTTTGCAGTACCTATCTACCTGTAGTTTTAGCTTTTTTGTAATGTTTTGCGTTAAAAACATGATTCTACTAAAAAGCAGCTTGTGCGAAGAATCGTATTCGTGGGTAAAGGACCGTGGTTTCTCTTGTGAGAGATCCCTGCGTTCGAAATCCGCGTCACCGCGCGTTTGCGTCTTCGGTAGGGCGAATTCATCCGCATCACCTTCTTAGCCTGAAAGTTTTAGCGCTTGAGGAGGCATCGTGGGTCGTGGATAAGGCAGTGGTTTCTCTTGTGAGAATGCACTGGTTCGAATCCCTCACGCCGCACGTTTGTATTCTTGGGTATAAGGCACTTTGTCCCGCCAAAACACTTCTCTTTACCTGCATGGCTTATTGCATAAAACTTTAAGCCAAGACTAACCTATATACATGCATTTTACCCAGAGTTGTTTTTCCTATACGCCTATGGCCTAAATGAATGGCTTTACAGATCACACTTATATAAGAGTTTCACATTTTACAGTTTTAATTACATTTAGTCCCATTGCAAGTGTTAGATTTTGTTTTGCTTGAAGTAAGCCTGCCGGAGAATCGTGGTTTTTCTTGCGACGCATTATCACCGAATCGCAATCTCATCACACGCGTTTGTGTCCTCGGGTAAGGCACCTCATATGCCAGCACTTCTATTCATACCACAGTTTTGTTTTTGTTTTGCTTAAAGCTATTGCCTAGCATAAGCCTTTGATGGATAGAGGCCTGTGTTCTATTATGAAGAGGATCGTCGAATCCCGTCACGCGCGTTTGTGTCCTTGGGTGAGGCACTGCGTCCGCAACACCCTCTTCACCATGAAACCGAGTGTCATTAATTTTAGGTTGAAAATGTGCTACGTAATTAGCTTCTTATAATATCGTGCTTTATTCGCTTTATCTTTCTCAAAACTTTACAACGCATTAATCCCAAGGTTCTTGAACACCGCAAATTAACTTATGTGCATGGTCTTTCTTCATTGGTTCTTTATCTGCAGCCAAAAACCATTTTGGTGTGCAAAATACTGCAAATCAAGAACACTTCGAACTTTAACCTTCAAAGGTTTATAGCCGTCAATATGATTGAGAGAGTCCTCAACCTGGCGGTAAGGCTGCTAGAATCAAGAAGACTATTGCCAAGGATCCTGCTGTGAAAATTGTGCTGCCTCAATTGTTGACTCTAAGAAACACCATCATTATGCCTTGTGATGCGGCAAATTTTTGAGTGGCTTTCTAAGCGCTTATACAATTTACTCTCGGGGCACGAAGATAACAATATTGCGTATAATCTAAAGGAAAGCAACGATTCAGACAAACCTCCAGTCAAACTTACACTACAGCGACTGTAACATTGGTATAGGCCTAGTCCGAAACTCATTTGATTCTTCAGCATAGTGTTCCCCAACATGTTCAGATGATTCCTTTAGGTTAAACTAACTTATAATTGTGACGCGGAAAGCTAACTGTTGCAGTTAATCTACATACACGCTTATCTGTAACCCAATACGCAACGTCGGCTTGAGCTGTCTGTTGGCGGAGCCAGTATTCTTTTTTTTATGCAAATCCTGGGATTGGGGACGCGAATTTACTCGGCAGTTTTAAAAGGCATGTGGATCTCATTGGCAAAAACATCCCCGCCAGACCATAAAAAAGATTACCATAGCCCTTAGCGCTATTGATAATGCATGTCGTCTGAATCTGGGTCGTCAGTGATGCCTAAATTTGAAAAATGCAAAAGAAAAAACAATAACGTTTAGTGCTACGTTCTATGCCAGGATTTTTTTTCTCGCCGAGAAAAAAAATCAATAATGAGTCTAACGGTGCACTATAATTCCCTAAATCGCAGTTCTAGCTTCCAGTATTCGCTAAAGGTTCCCAGATGCCCATTTCTTCTAAATGCTTATATATTTACACAATGTTAATTTTTAGGCATGCAAGCAGAGATCACTGCTTTAAAGGCATTGACATGATTGAGAGAAGACAAAAACTGGTGAACACCAATACTAATCTATATGCACTACCTGCCACATATAGGTTCAACTTGCACATTAGCAATGTCACAGCTGTTGAGGATATTCACGGCTGTGCAACTTTCCACCTTTACAACACCAATGGCACACTGGGTTCATAACTTTCATAATGAAAGCACTAAACAATTTTGAGCCAATTGAAATTCAAACAGCCAGAAGTCGTTAAACAGTGTGATTGTTGATTCGCAGTAGTTTTAATTCCAAAGCGAATTCTTCCAATACTCTCATTCTTTTAAAAAAGTTAAACAATGCTACTCAAGCGATAATTTTTATTTTTTTTGTAGTGTTATCATTTCAAACGACAAGTCGATCAACATACAATAGATCTTTTGTTTGATGGCTTATTCCGGGGGGGGGGCAGTCAAAATATAATGCTGCTACACATGCGTGACCAAATTATTTCTCAGACACCCCCTAAACAGTTTTTCTCTGTGCTGCAAAATACCCCCTAAACAAGTTTTCGCGAGCTTCATTTACACATTTTGGCCCCTAAACAAGTTGTCGCCAGAATATTTAAAACCCAACAAGTTTTGTCTACTTGCTAAACAATAAAGCTATATAGACAAAAAGCTGTTGGGGAAAAAATCATACCCTAAACAGCGTTTGGCCAGTACTTTAAAAAAAAAGTTGGAAGAAAAACCATACCCTAAAATACGTCATGCCCGTTGTTTGACCAGTCTTTCAAAACCACCTTTTTTGGGGGAAAATCTGTTTTTTGTTACCCTTAACGAGTGCACGCGCGGCCCGCGGCTAAAACTGAAAAACACCCCTTTAAACGCACGTTTTTTTTTTGTCACGATGTGTTACGCCAAATAAATTTGACTGCCCCCCCCCCCCGGAGGTTTTATTGAAAAACTCTAAAACATATTACGAAGACAGACATATCAAACAAAAAGCAAAAACCCAGTTCGTGTTAATGGAATCGGGATGGTGTCAAATGGAGACACCATTGTTTATGCCCTTCTCACCTTGAGAGGTATCTGCCCTTTTCACCCTAATGGGTGCGAGCATCTATCTGAGCGCACTGACTTGCGCATGCGATATAAAACACACACTAACAGCACAATTACATATATTTTTATCGTTCTAGCGCTTACGAGCGCACAACAGATTCATACTGGCCATTTTCAAATTATTTTCTGCCCGCATATATTTCTCGCACGACCTGCCCAACCATCGAATAGTTTCACAAGTCTATCTTGCATTAGCCACCCATTGAGTCGGCCAGTCCTATAAAATTTGGGAAACACCTGCGTAAGAACATCCGAGGGCTTGTGTATGTGGTACTCACTCTGCTCAACCTGAGTTCCTGACTCGCATACACGTATATTGATTTTTATGCAGCTACCCCAATGCCCCCCACAGCGGTGTGAACCCCCTATTTATACTCCAGCCAAGACGGATGACCCTTGCTCAGAGGATGTGAAGGGATTAATGAACCCTTCACACGAGTTACTCTGTTAGCTATCACAATCAGACCCATGGCTCAAAGTTGGCCATGATACACCTTCCTACCCGCTCTCTCCCCTACGCGCACCGCCGCCACACGGGACATCTGCGATATAGACAAGCTGAATAGCTACGACGCAATTTTACACAAATCAGCTTCAGAGCACGAAGAAAAATGTAATCTTGTGAAAATAGGCTTGATGGGACTTGATGAGCTTTCTGTTCCAAAAATAATACGGAAATATTTGGCGCTTTTACATATAATAATAGCTTATTACGTGTTTCTAAACATCCTGTTGGTCATCACAGGAGTGTGGTCAATTTCCTCAGTTAGACGACTATTATATTGCCTTTCGCATGTTTTACTATGCTGTTTGATTACATTTCATTTAGTAAATGCGCTTTTCAGATACCCACACTCTTTTAGGTGTGGACCATATTGGGTCTCCATATTTTGAGATTCAGGCAACATTATGACTTGCGTGTAATTAATCCACCAGTGAACGCATAAACAACAATTAGAAGAGATATTGGAAGTGACAGTTAGATGTACTGGTTGGATAAACATGAAAAGAAAATTTGCAGTAAAAACATGCAAGCTGATTTGTAGGAATTAGCGGAGGCCAATTATTGCAAGATACATTCATCCGCTGAACATCATTTACTTGACAGGGGTACGAACTTTTCGGTCTATTAGGTGAGCACCTTGCGCCTCTTCCACTCTTCCACAGTAACATACTATATTCGTACACTGTACAAATTCCTACACGCGCTCTCTACATAATGAAACATGTACGACCTAATATAATTCACAAAATCCAGAAACGAGCAGCATTAAGGCTTTATCAGTACAATCTGCCAATTAATACCATAGAGCGCCGTAGAGTGACCCAGCACTTCTGCTAAACTCTTGATTAAACCTGTATAGCAGGCGCGATGGTGGTTATAGAGAAGTACTGCAGCCCCTCAAATACAAACTCTTGAAGAAACTAAGAATGTAACACTCTTAAGCAATAGTTTAACAAGCAGATCACTTCTACCTTGTATGTTCTATCTTTTAAATGTTTGAAATAACATTGTTAGTCTTACACATATTTTCACTGACTTCCATCTTCTTCATCTTATGAGGTAATGATTTATTTCAACTTCTTTTCAAATATTTCACTTGCTCCGACCCTGCTTATACGATGATTACTCAACTACAGTAACTCTATCGCTTATAGTTTGTATTTTCAAGAAGACGAGAGAATATACTCCCTTTAGTCTCATAAAGTACCATAATTGATAATCTATAATGGTAATAAAATTGCTGGATCAATTATGATCACTTTATACATCGCAACTTCGCAAGTTTGTGTGTTTGCGGTGATTGTGTGTGTGTGTCGACTGTGTGTTGTTTAAAAACCGCTAAACTTCGCTCAGCTTCATGGCGAGCTGTCGCCCCCTGCACCCCCGCATAAATATCATCACCCATGTTCTAAAAATAACCTGCCATCAGCAATTCATAATACAAAAAATATGCCCACAGGAAAGCTCTAAAAGTTGAGTGCTTTTTACTTATTAGTCGCTCGATGTTTTGTGCTCAGTTGTTCACAAAACATAGTGAATTGTAGGTGTTATCAGACAGGGGTAAATCAGCTCATTAAAACTGTTATAAACTCGTCGCTTCAGGGGGCTCCCGCCCCCTACCCCCGCCAGGAACCTTACATGGCGCATTGTAGGTGGGCCCTCGCACCCTGAACCTCTTGGGTGTGTGATGATTAGTCCTGTTTCGTTCATATACCCACGCCCATGAGAAGATTCCTGGAAACGGTTTGAAATAAACGCTTATTAATTCCGCCTTTGTTCTCACATATGTATACTGTGGATGTGTTCTCGAAGTTATTATCTGTATTACTTTGAAAGAATAACACCACAAAAAGTAGTGTGTCTAGTGCCGTTTTTCTTACGTTGGATTTTTCGAGAAGCTTATCCCAAACGCGCTGCGCTTGATACAGGTCCCCGCTTCAGCTGGGAATGTTTTTTTTAACTGAATATGGAATCGCCGTTTTTATTAAAAGGTGGCTGAAACAAAGTTATTACACGTTTAACAAAAGAATTGCCCCAAAAAACCCTTAAGATTCAATACACTTGATGCATGTCCGTTAGCATTTGCGCTACGCAGCCGCATTTTAAGATCCCACCCATCTGCAAAATACCGTTTCGAGCGATCGATGGCTAGGGGTGGTTGTGCTGTGCTCCCCCGTGTGCCCCCCCAATGAGTGCACCCACGGTACTGCCACTTGTGTGTGTTTACATTTTATCTGGATCTGTGTAGCGGGATACGCACGCACGGTACACATACATAGACAACACAACACATACACACACTGATACACCGCACACACACACACACACACACACACAGCACACACAAACAACACAGCACAGATGACACAATAGAGCGATCACCTGATCGAGCACCACATGTACATTGCCTATCTCAGTCATTAAATTGCATGTGCATAGGCTCTCGATCCTGCGGGGCAGGAGGCCGAATCGCCCCCCCCCCTCCCCATGAAAATATGGTGGGGTGGGCAAGGTCGATTGAGTTTGATTTGGCCTCCCCCCCCCCAATAATTTGAACAACTTCAAAAATTTCATGCGCTATCAAATACAATGGA
>JZLH01S0629375.1:0-20751 GCA_001188425.1 Eucidaris tribuloides | reverse complement strand
ATATATAATTTATAATGGAAAACACGTAAGTAATGAGCAGCATGAATGAGAGATATTGTAGTATAAAATCAGAAACAGCGGGATATATTCGGATGACAATATCGTAAGCATTTGATTTTTTTATTAATCTTATTGATAATTAAATACCTTTTTATTGAAAAGTTGAAGTTTATTTGTACAGATCATCCCCATTCCTGAAAAGTGTCAGGATATATCCCCCAATCCCCTCCTCCCAATCTACGACAGTGTATTTAAATTCAGGCAGTTGAGATTGCTGGTCTCTGGCTGCCTATACACCCTAAAGCCATTTTGAATAAAATAGTTTAAAAGTCGGAGGAAAGTTACATTTTCAAAATGATTGAATTATAACTATACAGTCATGTATTGGAGACTACCTTTAAAACAAGACCATACGCAGGAATTTTCCGGGGCCGTAATGTTTAAATTATTTAGGGAAAGTGCAAGCGAGGGAGCGAAGCGACTGAGCTAGGAGCTTTTGAGGTTTTTAGAATTAAAACTGAACGATCTTAAGCATTTCAAAGGCATTTTAGGAGAAATTCTCACTATACAGCAACTTTGTCAATAATTAATTAATAAAAGAAACTAGTTTTTCTTGAAAAGTGGGGGGTGGGGTGGGAATGATTGTACAGGCCATCCCCCATACTCGAAAAGTGGTGGTGGTGGGGGGGGGGGGATATAACCCCTCATCCCCCCGGGATTTACGCCAGTGTATGAAACATGACTAGGCAACCGTTGCTGCAATGACAACCAAAACTTGGGATTTAGATGATAGATGCACTTGGGGTATATTCATGTTAAGTTGCCGTCGAAGGTCACATGCAATAGGTCAAAATGTCTTTAATTTTAGGTCAAACGATGAAGTTAACTTGCAAGACTCTCTTATGACACCAAACCTGGGGTGAGGATGTACTTGTGAAAATCTTTGTGATAATAGTCGCGGGCCCAGGCGAGAAACGATCTGGCTGTTGCCTTGTTGTTATTAAAAAAAAAAGGTTTAGTTTTCCTAAAAGATAAGTTGTAAGGATGTCGGTATACCTAAACCCGTCCCAGATTTTACGGTCTTCGGTCGTCTCTTTAATTTCTATATCTTTTTTTTTTTTCTAATTAGTTATCTGATAAAACTTAATGTTTTTGTATTTCAGGGAAATGTGCATGTACCTTTAACCGTTATTTTTATTATCAAGTTCATTACCATCATCATCACCATTATCATCATCATCATCATCATCAGTAGTAGTAATAGTAGTAGTAGTAGTAGTAGTAGTAGTAGTAGTAGTAGCAGCAGCAGCAGCAGTAGTAGTAGTAGTAGTAGTAGTATAGTATTGTTGTTAGTGTTGTCTCCTTCTTATCTTCATTTCCTCATTATATTCGTATTTCAAAACCCCAAAACAAGTTTCTTCTGCTCATAACGCGGCAATGTCTTTTAAAATATTTAATAAGAGACGTTTGCGGTGAACAGTAGATGCACTAGAAGAACCTGAGTAAAGTAACTACCCCTTTTTTCAAACTACCACAACTTTTTGAACAAACGGTTTTGAGCGAAATAATTTGGCAAGGGTGTCCCTGCACTGATTAATTAACGTCTGTATAAAATGTGATTGATCCGTGGAGTCATGGATGAGTGAGCACATTAAAGGCAAAATATCATTTTTCAAAACTCATAAGGGTCATTTGGGGGAATTAGTGATGCGTGATTTTCACAAATTCTGTTTTTCGTGAATGATTAAACGATATTTATGTTAATCATCTATCTTTTGACCTCCCTTGGCACTTTTCGCATATTTAACGCGTCAGAGAGCGCAATTTAAAAATTCTATCCTACCTCAATTTTGAAATAGTTAAATCCATTAAGTATACTGAAAAAAAATCCGATATTTTTCAGCAAAATGTATTTTACATGTCTGCACGAATAAGAGGCTGTAACCATGCCACACACTGTCACACACACACACACACACACATATATACACACACATTCTCTGAGCCATTCTCAGTTCATTGTTGCATTATCGTTCGTACCCGATTCCATTACTGGGTTTTTTTACGTCATCGTGGTAACAAGAATCGGGACAGAAAAACGAACAGACAGACGACGGACGGACGGACGGATGGACAGACGGACGGATGGATGGACAACGGAAAACACATTATACCTAAGATACCTTTGGTAATGAAATTCAAACTTTTTACTTCAAATAGTGATTTATTCCCAAAAAATGGAACATCGACAATTTTTCTAACTTTTTTGTTTGACCTTTGACACTACCGTGACTTTGAGACCTTGTGAAAAGAAAGTTTAACGTCAAATATAAATACTAACCGCCATTCCTGCGGTAAAGTGTACCATTGACTGAAGATATATTGAAATAAATGGATGTAACCAAATCTTGTTGACACAGTTGGCATGGTAACCGAATATATATTTAATTATATATGGTGAGTTATCGCAAGAGAGCTTATATTGTAAGCCATGACATGTACATTCAGGACATATGTCATTCTTCAGCTCTAAAGCAAAAGTACGCCCGCCACTTATCCCTGCCACCGGTCCACAACTTATTTCTATGAAAACTAAACGCACTGGAACAGTATCTATTGCATTTATTCACTTCACTAGAGATATTAGAATTTACATCATTCTTCAGTAGAAACTTCCTATCCTTTTTAATGTAAGGAAATAAAATTCCGTTTTCTTACTAACAAAAACTGGTCGTCACCTTTATCAAATTTATCTTCCATTATCATTTGCATCGAGAGTGAAGAAAACTGATTCAGTTTTCTTTATTCTTGCCTTCTAATCTGATTGCATCAACAAACTGATTCAGTTTTCTTCATTCTTGCCTTCTAATCTGATTGCATCAATCATTAATCCTAATCTCAAAAGACAGGGATGTGTAATAAACTACATATTTAACATTGGCCCGTACTCTCGAAGCAGGTTTAATCGGTTTAACACCCCGTTTAAACATAGGTTTATCCTCAAGATAGACCATAAGTTTAACTTTCTTTATCCACTAACTTGGCCAAAAGTGAAACCAACTCAGAGTTAAGTTTAATTATGGGTTTATCTCTTCCAAACAGCAAAATTTCGTACATTCGGACGTTGGGGTGATTCAAATACTACATTTTCAAAATGAAGGATTAAACTTGTAAAAGCAGGGGCCAATTAATATCCACCTTATGAACACCAATACTAATTCTGTTGAAATATACAATTTTCAAACTGATCGTCAAATATTGTGCGCTAACTTCAGTGTGTAGTGAGCTATGGAGAGATCCTTCGCGCGCGGTGTGATTTCTGTGTGTATCTAAGGGCAAAAGATCGACGCCACTCGCTAAGAACTAAAATAAGCGACTTGTTCACTTCATCATGTTGGCGCATGGTAGATTTTCCGAAATATCGGTGTTTGCAAGGCTTCACAAAAGTTCTTGTAAAATCCGTCATAATTGGTTGAAAATAACAAATGAGGTGTCATAAGAATTGCTTTGAGTTATTCTTTACAAAGCATGTAAAATAAACGTCACCCCCATTATAGTTTTTTTGCAAAATTTAAAGTTCTGCAGTCAATTTCAATTTTTGACGATTTTGGGGGCATTTTTCTCCATGTTTTCGATGACCTTTGACCTTTATACGTCACCAAACTCTATGAAAGTTGGCAGAATGTTGTAAAATCTATTCCTTGTTCATATCACTTGAATTATAATAGGAAACGCTTACCCACATTGTCTTTTTAAGAACATCTATGAAATGCGGTATTTTCATTGAAAAATTGCTTAGTGGTTGCTATGGTTACCTGGTAACCATTCATGCGTAAAGATAGAAAACTCGCAATAAGCAAAAAATATAACTTCAAAGTATCTACTTTATGAAAATATTAACTTGTACAGCCCCAGCAAAAGTGACCACCCCTCTGTACCTCTGCCACCAGACTATTAGGGCCAAATACATCAACAAGCTACTTAAATCTTTACAACCTGATTAAGCTACAGGTCCAGATGAAATTCCTGCCAGGGCCCTGAAAATGTGCAGCACAGAGCTGGCTCGCCCACTCACCCTCCTGTATAAAATTTGTTATTCACAAGGAGTGTTTCCAAGTCAATGGAAGACTGTATTTGTCATCCCCATTCACAAGAGAGACTCAAAGTCCAACCCATTTCTCTCTCAGCATCACCAACAAGGTAATGGAAGCAGCTGTAAATAACCAACTTCAGAAGTACTTCCTCGATAATAACCTGATATCAAACAGACAGTTCGGATTCAGACCTCATCACAGCACAGCTGACCTTCTCACCCTACTCACCCAGAAATGGTCGAACGATCTGGACTGTGGCAACGAGGTGTGTGTGATTGCCATGGACATCAAGGGTGCATTTGACAATGTCTGGCACAATGGTTTATGCTACAAACTTACCATGAAGAGGGTGTCTAGTAAGCTACTTACATGGATTAGGAGCTACCTAGCAAACAGATCCATCAAAGTTGTCTTATCTGGCCAGACATCCAGCACTTCCTCCAACAATGCACCAGCCCCACAGGGGTCAGTTCTGGGCCCACTCTTGTTCTCAGTTTTAATTGATAATCATCATCATCATCATCATCATCATCATCATCATCATCATCATCATCATCCATATTTTATTCGAAACAGAAATCAGAAATAGAAATCCTCCGAAAATTCATTTTGCCCAATTGATCGTGAGCCTGGCAGCCACTGAGCAGCGCCAGATCGACGTTGACGCCAAACAGGGTAGCAGCAACTCCCATCTTTTAACGTCTTTTGGTCTGATGATCTTGGAGATGAATGCGAAAACCCACTTTTCCTGTACGCGGATGATTCTACCTTGTTTTGTGAAATCAAATCAACCAATGATCCAGCTGCCAAAGTCGCTAGCCTGAATAGGGATCTTGACGGGATGAAAACTTGTGCAAACCAATGGAAAGTGAAATTTGAGCCATCAAAATGCAAGTCTGACTATCTCAAGAAAAAGGAATCCAACACGGTTAGATCTCATGTTTAAAAAGCGGAGAAAGAGGGCCTTGAAATCCATGGGGGTCACTATATTGAAAGAAGCTGACCTGGAAAAGCTATTTCCAGCATCACGTCGGGATAGGATCAAAGGCTGGGTGCCCTAGAATAGTTTCTTGCTAAAACTAGAATCGGCAGAGAGGTGCGCAGTTTGATGGAATATGCCTCACTTTCCTGGATGAGTGCCAGCCCCTCCACTCTTAGTCTACTTGACTCTATTCAGAAGAAGGCCCTACGCATCATAGGCACAAACAAAGAAGAAGCTTGCTCCAAACTAAACATCATCCCTCTCCAACATAGACGCCAACTAGCTGGTGTGACAGCCCTGTACAAAATGCAGACTACAACATGCCCTACAGACCTCAAAGCGTTGCTTCCTCAAACCTTCAAAGCCAGAAGAGCTACCCGGGCTAACCAATTAATGCCTCTCTATGCGTTGTCAGTACCAACGTCCAGAACGCTCCCTACCCTGCCACCAGCAGGACATGCATCCATTCTGCGGTACCTGTGTGGAACAGCTTACCCGAAAATGTAGTTGGAGATATTTCTGACGAGGGTGCACAATCCTTCAAAAGCAGAGTGCATAAGCATCTTAACTCACTCATTTAACTACTTTGTTACAACCCATCACTCTAGCTACCCTAAGCTGCTGTGAACTACAGATTGGCCCACGTAATTTCTCTGCTATAGTGCACTCCAGCATATACCAGAAATTGACTCTACTGTCACTCTCCATGGGGTATTGTTCACTTTAGCACTGTATATAAAAAAAATATCAAAATACAGGCCAAGTTCGATTTCAAAGGCCATAGCGCATTAAATGCGAAAAAGGCAATTTAACCGGTTTCAGTTAGATAACCTTACAAAATAATGTTCGACGGATTTTCATGAGATGTGGTATGCAGGTACATGATATCAAAACACAGCTCAAGTTTGATTTCGGAGTATGTAGCTCAAAGGTCAAAGTTAATAGTTCATTAAATACCGAAATAGCTGTTTAACTGTTTTTATTTTGGTAATGTTTGAAGGATTTTAATAAAATTTGATGGAAAGATATGACATGATTGGCATTTAAATGCCGTTAAAGTTAGATTTGGGTGTACATGTATGCTGTTAAAGGTCATAATCTCATTAATACATACTATGTGAAAGCAGCTGATATTGTGCATATCCGAAAATATGGTTTCCTTCATTGAATACATCTATGTGAAAGTAGCGGATTGTGCATATCCGAAAATATATATATTTTTTTCAATTTGAACTTTAGTAATGTCCGACAGAAATTGGATATGAAGGTACATATTATCAAAACACAGCCTATGTTTGGTTTTGGATTACACAAGTCATGTCAAAGGTAAAAAGGTTATAGTTCATTAAATATGTGACAATAGCTAATTCAATGTTCCGTTCGATAACTCTAGCAATGTTAGACAGAGTTTGATATTCGAGCATATAGGCCAAAGGGCAAAGTTCGCAGTAAAATTCGAATTAAATATGTGTATGGATGCTATATTTTGTACCCGGCTAGGGATTACCAAGGTTTGCATTGTCCTTGTTATAAATACTGGCAACTATGAAAATTATCACTTTTTAAAAATCGGTTTCGGTTTAGGGTTCAATGACAAGTAATAACGTAGATGGGCCGATTGCAAGGGAGGTTCAAAGTATATACAGCTATATATCTTTCAATAATAATCATAATGATAATGATAACATTACCTTTTTCTTCTTTTGCATTCTTTTCTTTTTCGTTTTCTTCTTTTTGTCCATCTTGTTTTGTTTTTCAGAATATATTAGATAATATACAGCTATATGCCTTTTAATAATAATAATGATGATGATGATGATAATAATAATAATGATGATAATGATGATGATGATGATAATAATAATAATAATAATAATAACAATAATAATAATAATAATAATAATAATAATAGAAATAGTGATGATAAATAATAACAAAAGTGAAAAAATCTTTACCTGATTCAAGAGTAAGTTGTAGAATGCGAAAGTAAATGCCATCAGAAACAGGAGGAAGACGATCAGAAACTTCAAAGTGCTCCATAATATCACTGTTGGGTGCAAGAAAAGTTTTGCATGTACTGCATTAGGCTAAACGCCAACCGACCCACAGCGGGTCCCAACGGCTGCATACTATTTCATGTGCAGCTACTGTATTTTAGCTCCAATAAATTCGTTGCGGCCTGGTCTGTTTAAATTACTAATTAAAATCAGGAAGGCCTGTTAAAATACAACCCCCCGAGCAGCCCCATATGCACGTGCAGCGCCGATATGCCGCATTATAAAATTTAAATATAACACTGAAAATTAATTTCTTACCAATTTCAGCCCCTGGCGTAATTTCTTCACTTGGTCGCCATTTTAACTTGATCCATCCCGATATGCCTCGCTATCATATTGAATGAACGGTCGGCGAACAAATATGCATAATAAGAAATGTCGATATTTCTACACAACCAATTTGTATATTTTCAAATATTTTAAAAGAAAAAAATAAAGCGGGATATTCATTGCGTGAAACATTTTGCGACTTTTAACGTCAGTGTGTGTGTGTGTGTGTGTGTGTGTGTGTGTTTCTCACAGGGCTGCTTCGCCAGTACGCGAAGCATAATTGGAATATATCAATTCAAGGTAAGAATTCAAGCCAGGAGTTGTTCATGACATTGGTAAGAAAGTTATATTTTTTTGTCTTCCGTTTGAATTTCGTAATGCGGGTACCAGCGCTTCGCATGCCCATGGGCCTGTCAGTCTCTTCAAGGGTGTATTTTAATAGATAATTTCAACAGTTGTTAGACCACAAAGAAATGTTTGGGAACAAAAAATGCAGTATTTTGCAGCGGGTGGCTTGGGGATAGCATTAATGTCAACGTTAAAAGGGTGTTCTTTCCATTGCACCATCCCCAAGGTTTTTTTTTTTTTGGGGGGGGGGTTACCCCTCCCAGCGTGAAAAAATATTCATTTTCACCTTCCAAAACAGATATTTAATAGTCCAATGTAGAGACAAACACAATGCACTTCATCGACTTCATTGTAAATCATTTTATTTATTTTTTTACTTATCAAAAGTTCCATTAGTCATGTTAGTCTCGTTAATCTTATCTTATATTTGTTTTTCATTCATTTATAACTCAATTCAATTCATTCATAAAGGCGATTGTAATAACATGCTATATATCTCAAAGATATCATACCACCAATTATCATTGATTTATGTTTGAAAATGATAAGTTATTCTTTAACAAGAAAGACATATGATTCAGTTAAACCATCCCAAAAAAGAAGAAGATGTTATTTTTTCGGTCTATTCTCAGTTCATCTTGCCATGACATGGCATTTTCTCCTTGTTTAGTGGGGTGTATCTGAATCATTGCTTCATTTTTGTCTTTCTTGTAACAGAATTGATATTAGCTCTTCTCTGAGCATGCTAAGGATTCAATACTTGCACATCAGTTGAAATCTTCTGCAGCATTGGTCTGCAAGGCAATAAACTTTGACTATTAGAACACAATTCTGGGCGCAAATGCATTTTTGGCCTATTGGACAAAAGTGGGCTGTGCTCACTCATGCGTGAAATAATTTCAATACCAACGGTGTCATCAGATAGCTTAGGTCCAAGGCAAAATATTAATATAAAAAAATCTTTTTTCTAAGTGTCTACTTGTTTTTGATACACACTGTAAATAATATGATATTATTACTATGATTGCAATGGCAATATATAATAACATGAAAGTGGATTTTTTATGCGCGAGCGAGCGAAGCGAGCAAGCGCCTAAAATCATGCAGTTATCATGTGTCAGGAACAATCGTATGTCAGGGGATAAACACTTTATTATCTTATAGACATGAAGTATCTACAAAATGTGAATTCTAGGTTAATAAACTGTCAAGGTGCAAATATACGAATATTATTAAACTCTTTTTATTTGATACTTCTGGCTTGAAGTTCGCCTCCCTTTGAAATCTATACAGAGGTCACATGTTTCTTTTCGGAAAGCGTTTCTCAATGCCCGTTTGATTACAGTCTCACTGGTTTTCTTTTTACATATTAGTATTCAATGAATTTTCCCTTTTTTTTTTTTTACTTATGGCATTACATTATGACTGACAATTTGCAGGTAAAAGAAAGCAACGTTTACAAAGTGTAAGTTAGTAGCGAGCGAGTTTGAAAATGTTCTCATTTTTACATCAGATATTTTCATTTTTGGCATTATTTTTGTCGCCAAGTTATTGGGACATTTTGTTAGTACAAGATGACGTGGTTCTCTTTTCTATTACCGATGACATGACGTTATGATAATATGATTGACAGATTACCGGCAAAGCACTTTCAACAACAATTTTGGTCGTTATGCGAGCGAGCAGAGCGAGCGAGTTTGAAAAAAAAAGCGTTCTTACACCTCAAAAAGTGTCATTTCTTGGCTTATTTTCGTCGGTACATGAGACATTTTGTCGGTACGAGATGTCTTGGGTGACGGTCTACTTTATGTACCGACAAATTTCAAATGTACCGACAAAACTCGGAAAATGCATTATTCGGGGGAAGGCAATTGCCCCTCCCCTGCCCACCCCTCTGGCTGTGCTAGTGCCTCAGTTGGAAACTTGGAAGTTACAGATAAGCTTAGCGTTCTGTTCTTCTTCCTCCAAAATGTTTTCCTAAACTTACATGTTGCTGAAAACTTTAAATCTCTCAACAGTTTAATTGTATATAGGCCTGTAAACATTTTGTCGGTGCAACATGATGTTCAGGTCGGTAAATTTGTAACGTTGTCGATGTACTGCACTTGACTCAAGTTGACTGTAACGATAACGTTCAAAATGTCATCAATAATACACTCATGCTCATAATTATGGAATATTCTAGAAACATTTTGTGAACGGACATCTGAGATTAATATTTGCCACCCCATGGTGAAACAATTAAATCTATATGAATTTTCAAGGAATGCTGAGCATTTAACCTGTTTTTATAAATGGCGGTATTGTTGTTGTTGTTGTTGAGTCACGTGGTGGTTACGCGCGTTATTAGACTTGTAACAGTCAATTCTGATGTTAATTTTATAATAAGTGACATTAGATACAAATTTATCAGTTTTTGTGGATTATTTTTTGAATTACTTTAATTTAATACCCTTTTCATGATTTTTGTGGATTAAAAAAAAAGATAAATATGTAATTGTTATTGCCCTCAATCGTATTTTAGTTTTTAATTTAGTTATCTCAGGAAATCCAAAAATTGCTTCACATACTGCGTTTTTGTGAAATAAACACTTGTCTTGAAAAATTTGTACGAAATAGGAGAAAGATTCCATAATTATGAGCGTGAGTGTAGTCATGACAAGGCGGTTTGCCGGACTACGGGAAAACACTTGACATGAAGAAAATCACTTGTGCGAGCGAGCTTGAAAAAAAAGTTTTTACATTGAAAAAATGCAATTTCTTTCAGTATTTTTGTTGGTTTAATGAGATATTTCGTCGGTATAAAATTATTTTTGTCGGTCCGCATGTACCGACAAAGTTTCTCGTTTACCGACGAAATTCCGAACAAGTATTATTGGGGGGGGGGGGCAGTTGGGGCAACTGCCCCCCCCCTTTCGGCTACGCTAATGGCGTGACGTGTATGTTCTTGTGCGTCTGTATCTGTGTGTGTGCACGTCCGTGTATGTATATGTGTGTGTGTGTGTGTGTGGTGCGTGCATGTGTGTGTATGCGTGCATGTGCGCGCGCGCGCGCGCGTGTGTGTGTGTGTGTGTGTGCACGCGCGTGCTTATTTGAACACGCATTATGATCGACCGCTTCAGACAGCAAATCATCCCCCAGGTACGACGACCTGTCTACGCCACTGCAACACGTGAAATATAAACATAATGTCACGGCAATTGTCTTTTGTGCCCCATAATCTGTGACAAATATGGTTTCTGTATTCATACCCCCCCCCCCAAAAAAAAAGAATATGTATCGAATCTATTGTTAAAATTACACTTTGAAAACAACAATTTACGTAGGAGATTTGGTAATTAAAAGTAAAGAATGCTATTATGGGCTTACTAAACCAAATAAAGTCATGTATGTGGGTATATCAATTTACTGAACACGTTTTTTTCGAATGGAAACCAATGTTATGGATGGACGGAAGGACCGAATTTGTCAGGCAAGGGGACAACGAGTTGACTGGTGACTTCTTCAGGTCTCTTTTGCTATACAGGCATCATTTTCTGTGACAACTTAAGAAATTTGTGGCTATTATCCATTTCCAATTTTATCAATTAACATGGTTCATCATGTTTTTATATCTAGACAATATAAGTTTTTAGATATGAAGTACGATATCTGTAAAGGATCATTGAACTTTCAGCGTCGCTAAAAATCAAACACTTGAATTACACACGGTGTATTGTTATCATTAAGTGCTGATAATTTGCCAATACTTGAGAACTAACTTATCTGGAATTTGTAGTATTTTTCCCTAATTATCATTCTCTAAACATTGATTTATGTTTGGAAATGAAAACCAATGAAAGGAAAAATTCTCCTCAAACTTCGAACCCCGTCGTTTTAAGCCAATATATGAAGTATTAAACAAAGATCGTGCCAATTATATACATTGGGCCCCAAATCTTTGCCAAATATTTCATTGACTGAGGAGAGTATTCATACCTCCCACCAAAATTTATCAAAAATCTTGTTCAAATGACGCTGTGAACAAAACAATTTTAGAAGATTCGGTGAAGTAAAAGATGTTTTCATGCATGGTATTACCAAGTCAAAAAAACTCTTTGTACTTTAATACTCTTTTAAAGCTTCAGTTTATTGAATAGGAAAAGTATGTATCTCACGAAAGTTAAGTAAGCTCAGTTTAAATTTTAAGTAAGACCAATTTATTTGAGAAATGTTTGAAATTTAATCAACGACGTTCGTCACGATTTTATATTTACCCTCTTAAGGGTCATTGAACTTTAGGCGTCCCTAAAATCAAACAACTTGAACTACACACAGTGTATTATCATTAAGGGCTGATAATTTGCCAATCCTTGAGTACTAACTTATCTGGAATTTGTAGTAATTTTCCCTTATTATCATTCTCTAAACATTTATTTATGTTTGCAAATGAAAATTAATGAAATGAAATCTTCTCCTCAAACTTCGAACTCGGCCGTTCATTCAAGCCAATATGTAATATCAAACAAAGATCGCGTCTAGATATATAAAAATTATGTCTTCCGACCAATCTTTGCCAAATATTTTATTATACATAAGAGAGGTTCCTTTATTCATACCTTCCACAAAAACATATATCAAAACCCAGAGTTGTTGACTCGAGTCAGATTCGAGTCTCCAATTTTTCTGACTTGTGACTTGACTTGAATTGTGGGCAAATGACTAGTGACTTGACTTGACTTGAGACAGAATGACTTGCGACTTGACTTGACTTGAGAAAAAAAATGACTTCGTTACAACACTGATGCACATGTGAAGAGCTCGTTTCCAAAAGGTACTACATCCATTTTTGGTCAAAATAGATTTTTTGGCATTAATGAACTCATTTTCAGTAACTCTATACGCTTCTACTAACAACTTGCTGAATTTCTAATTGCAAAGTTTAAAAAAATGGCCCTTAAAAATCAGTTCCTTTCCAAAAGGTACTACATCCATTTTAGTTCTTTTCCAAAAGGTACTACATCCACGTTTTGGGGGAAAGGACCAATCAGCGAGCAGTATTGACATGACCTTCAACCAACTTTCTAACCTTGGAGTTTGGCTTTATTACAAAATATACCAAAAATGAAATGAAACCTAGGAGAAGTGACAAAAAACAGTATAGAGAGTACATCAGATTTCACGTAGTCCCACGTATGTGTTTTCATGTGTGTAGTTAATGTGGGTTGTGTTAAATTTGTATACATGTATTGTATGTGTGTGCGTGTGTGTATGTGTGTGTATGTGCGTGTTTGTGTGTACGTGTAGGTAACTTGGTGTGTGTGGGTATGTGTGTGCGTGTGTGTATGTGTGTGTATGTGCGTGTTTGTGTGTACGTGTAGGTAACTTGGTGTGTGTGGGTGCGTGTGTGTGTGTGTGTGTATGTGTGTGTGTGTGTTTGCGTGGCGTGACTGATACCTTTGTACAAATATTTGCGTGTGTTTGAGATAGTGTGTATATGTGTATGTATGTGTGTGTGTGTTTGTGTTTGTGTGTGTTGTGTTGTGTGTGTGTGTGTGTGTGTGGTTTGTGTAGGTGTATTGGTGTGTGCGTTATAGTGCTATGCACACACGGAGCGTGTGCGTGAATGCCTGTGTCAATGTAAGTGTGTTTAATGTTTGTGCATGTGCGAGAATTGTGCTGTGTGTGTGTTATGTGTGTGTTTTGGCGCTGTTGCATGTTGTGTGTGTGCGTGAGTGTGTTGTGTGTCTGTGTGTCTGTGTGGGCATTGTGAGATTGGCGTGTGTGTGTGTGCATGTGGTACGCGTCTTTTGATGCCCGACTCTTGATTAAATTGACGCATTATAATATACAGTCAAGGAAAATTTCGGTTCCAAAGGTACTACATCCGTTTCCGTTTTCCAAAAAAGGATACTAACATTCCATGGAAGATGAAAAATGATTTAATTTATAATAAATACAATCTGTGGACGTAAAATTATTTTTAAAGAGTGGTCGTTAGCTTTTGTATCATACAGTAGTTACACATTAGGGAAATATATTGCAAACTGACAATTGCTAACAAATGTCTATTAAATATCAGCATTTCTAGAACTTGAATTTGGATTGTAGTACTTTTGGAAAAGAACTCTTACAACTGTATGCATGATTATATTGAGGTATTTTTGTTTTTTTGTTTTTAAATAAATTGTTAAAAACTCTTTATTCTTGGTCCATATGCACCCTCTAGATGTACTTTCTTTTATTCAACGGCCATCTAATAATTTTTTTCTCATCTGCAGCAAAGACTGTGAAAAGTTGTTATTTTTGGGGCACAATTTTTGATGTTGTTGACGTGTTGACTTGACTGCGACGAAATGACTTGCGACTTGACTTGTGAATAATGACTTGCGACTTGACTTGACTCGTGGGCAGATGACGTGTGACTTGACTTGAGACAGAATGACTTGCGACTTGACGTGCTTGAAAAATGACTTGGTTACAACACAATCAAAACCCTTGTTAACATGAGGCTTTCAGAAACAATTTAGCAGATTCGGTGAAGTAACAGATGCTTTCATGCGTGGCGTTACTACGCCAAAGAACTGCAAGTACTTTAATACTCTTATGCTCATTTTAAATTACTTTTAAAGGTTCAGTGTATTGAGCAGGAAGAGTATGTATCTTACGAAAATTGAGTAAGTTCGGTCTATTTCGTGTACATAGTAAGGCCTATTTAATTGAAAAAAAGTTTTACGTTTAATCAACATGGTTCATGGAAATTTTATATCTAGAAAATATAACTTTTTAAATATGAAGTAAAATATCTGTAAAGGGTCTTTGAACTTTAGGCGTCCGTAAAATCAAACCACTTTAACTACACACAGTTTACCGTTATCATTAAATGCTGATAATTTGGTAGTCCTTGACTACTAACTCATCTGGAAATTGTGTTACGTTTTGCCTTATATCATTCTCTTACATTGATTTATGCTTGGAAATGAAAATTAATGAAATGTAATGGTCTTTTCAAACTTCGTAACCCGCCGTTTTTTAAGCCAATATATTAAATACTAAACAGAGATCACAGATGCAGAATAAATTAGCAAAATCTGAATTTCTCTCTGCAAACCTTTCATTCATTAATACAATTCGTTCCTACTGGGGGCTTATTAAATATTAATAAGCTCAGACGAAAGGAATGATTCTCGGGTATTTGTAACCAAGTAAACCATGGCATTGCCGTTACTCAGCATAGCCTGGTGGTTGTGCCACTGAGCGGATATCAGTAGGTTTCAGGTTCGAATCCTGCTGGGTCACTCTTTCTCTGAGTCATTAAAAAATAACAGATAAACCATTTGATCTTATCATTAATTTGATAATAGAGACGAACAGCAAATTTATTCTGCATCTTTAATTTCTCTCTGCAAACCTTTCATCCATTATATAAAGAATATTTACAAATTCACCAACATTTTTATATATCAAGACAAATTTTAAGTTTAACGAGTTTTTTATGCAAATATGTGAAAATCAAGACTTTTATTCATATATTGTTGAAGAAACCAATCACATAATAAATTCAGTACACTTGGAGAGTCGTTTAATTGTTAATACCCTTGTTTTCATATGGATAACAAGATTTTTGGTTACTTGTCAGAATACATTTTGGGGATGCTTTGAGAAAAGAGTGGTATTTCTACAGTCCTAATTGAAAACTAATGCAATAAAAGCCCTGAAAATTTTAAGATACTGGTAATTGAAAATAAAGAAGTTTGATTTGTAAATGACTAAAAAACATGTGTGCGTTTTTGTCATCTTGGGCTGAGATTGAAGTCCCTATTAGTAAGTTTTTCGCAAAAACCGTCGCTGTCATTATCAAAATTAATGACAACAAGGGATTGCTTGTTTTGGGAGGAAATTAATAAGACAGTGTGGCAGACAAAGGATTAAACTCTCAGTTTGAATTATTGGGTAAACAAATTATTCTCCGCGTAATTTCCACTTGTCATAGATCATTGCATGTAATATTAGATAAGTTTGATGACTCAAAATGTAAACAACGCGCAGTGAAGAATTATGCTGATAAAAAATAAACTCATTATCTGTTTACACAGCTTTCGTACGTTTTGTTATATAAATAAATACCTTCTGAAAGTCATACTAGTCATCGCGTCGATTGCATATTATTAGAAAAAGTCGATGACTAAATATTTAAACAACGAACACTGAAGAATGATAGCAAAGTATAACTCCAAAATCTTTATTTGTTTATACCGCTTCCGGACGCAATATTATTTATAAAGAAATGTATTTAAAAACAAGCCACTCGTTGAGTTGAGTGCACGTAGTACGAGATAAACTCGATGAATCAATATTTAACAACGAACACTGAAGAATAAAATAAAAATGACAAACTCTTCATCTGTTTATGTGTTTACGAACCTTATCATCGTACTGCAATTTATTATTTGTTTTAACATTTGTGATTTAACTTTGTACACGAAAAACCGTTTGCGATTAATATACTGAGGTGGACTGGGACGTGAGATAAGTGAGATTATTAATTATAATTATAAAAGTAAGTAGCTTATCAGGTCTCATCCTCATAGACCTTTAGTATTACAGACCAAACACACGCTTGTTATCATGTGATAATTCTGTTGGATCTTCATCATTTCCCACTTTTCTTGAAGTTGTTCGTATATAATCTGAAATGGTTTATTAATTTAATCTTAACATGCTTACGGGCTTAAGCAAACTGTTTGTGCTCTATCTTAAAGGCAAAGCCCCCCCCCCGAGGGGGGGGGTACTTGCCTGGTAAGGTAAGGTAAACGGGAGTGTGCCGCTCTAATAGGTGACTTTTTCGCCAAAAAATCCTTAAACATGGGTATGGTTTCTGGGGAAAAAATCCTGAAACATGGGTCATGATTTTGAAATTTTACAATTGACACTAGATAATTTCGCCTATTTCATCGCTAAAATGCACAAAAATGCCACTTTTCTTCATAAAGAACCTTAATAATAGGTACCATTTTCCGCCAAAATGACTTTTAAAAAAGGGTCAGGCTTTTCGACTTCAGCGGCACACCCCTGTCGGAACCAAATCTGAGTACCCCCCCCCCCGGGGGCGGGGGCCAAGCATCTCTTATGCATGCCTAAAAATGAACAGTATGCAAATACACGGGCATTTAGAAGGAAATACCATCTGAGAACCTTTAGCTAAGTATAGGAGCTAGAAACTCAGTTTTGATGGAATTATAATGACCGTTAGACTCTGATTTGATTGTTTTTTTCTCACGAGAAAAACAATCCTACCATATAGAACGTATACTAAACGGCCATTGTTTTTCTTTTCGCATTTGTCAAATTCTAGGTAATTACTGACCCCCAGATTTTACAGACATGTCCTTCATCAATAGCCTAAGGGCAACATGAATTATCTTTTCCTGGTCTGCGGGGATCTGCGCAAATGAGATTTCATGCCTGTAAGGCCTTGTTTTTGTGAATAATTTACATTTGGAGTTGGCAGATATCTGCCAAATAATATATCTTTATATTAGCGGTCATTTTGTTATATTTACTGATGGGATGAAATAGGAGAAAATATCGGTGGCGTAATGAGCAAAATCATTTTGGGGTCAGAGATTATAATAAATAATAAATAATAAATAAATAAATAAATTATATATATACATATATATAAATGTATATATGTGTCTGTGTCTGTGTTTTCAGTAATTAAATATTATTTTGTTACAACACAGCATACTCCACTACAAATATGATTATCCTATACTACAATATCTGCATTAATTTATGAAGGTATAAAAATAAATTTAGCGAAATCTCTATGCCATGTTTCATGTAAGTATGTGTGTGTGTGTGTGGTCGGGGGGGGGGGGTCAAGAGACCCCACAACCCCCTACTCCCCCGTACTCTGACACCAGTGGAAAGTATTGCAGTGTTGCACTTCTCCCCAGTGTGTCCCAACCGATTTCGACTGCAGGATTGGCCCGAGGATTGGATCACTTCCTCTTGATTAAACGCATTTATTTAAATCGGTAATTCCAAAAACAAAATTACTGTGTATAGGGATATAACGGAATAACCCATTATTTCACATACTATCTACAGTGTGGTCCCCCATAAATGGTCCAATCGGAAATTATTTCGTTTTTTAATATATGAAAATCATATACAACCTAGTAAAGCTAAAAGACCATACTTTCAGGTGCAATTTATTTCATTTCATTTGATTGTGTCAATCCATTATTTTATTTTTTTTTGCAAAATCGCGTTTTGTCCCAGTATACAGTGTGTCTCAAAAAAATGGTTAAATCGGAAATCATTTTTTTTTAATATATGAAAATCATATACAACTTAGTCAAATTTGGCATTGTCATAAAGTTAAAATACCATACTTTCCAGTGCAATTTATTTCATTTCATTTGGTTGTGTCAATCCCGAGATATGTTGAATTTTCTGCAATGACGCAAAATCGCGTTTGTCCCAGTATACTGTATGTGCCGTACATGTGCATGCAGTTTCTGCATACTGTTTAACAAAGAAACCAAAATAATAGTGTGAAAAGTATTGTGTAATCGTTCAATTTAGCTGAACGAATAGATTTTTCAGGTTGTACATTTCTGATTTCCTAACATTTGCAGTACAAAGGAGGTACGTAACTTTGACAAAAGGGCTAAAATAAATATGATATTGGAGATCATCATGATGTCAGTGTGAATGCAGTCTGGTAAACAGAAGACATGAACATGTGCAATATCATTTCAATGTCGGGTAAGGGTTATTTGTATTTGATTTTTTATTTACTAGATAATCAGAAATAAACTAATTGAAAGGAAAAATGCAGTGTTATTTGTTTTATTACTGATTTTTGTAATTCAGTTTTTATGAGTTCTGTAAGTACCAATACTACCAACTCAGTTGTCATTATGACCAATACACAAAAGTGGGACAAACGTGATTTTGCTTGATCGCACAAAAGTAATAACTTTTGACTTATAAAAGCAAATGGAATGAAATCAAATTTATCGAAAAGGAAATTTATTCTGCTTTAATATAATAACAAATACACATACCTTTTGAGAAAATTATATACCTTAAATATTTTACTCCCAATTGGACCATTTTTTTGGAGACACACTGTTCACGCATGGTTCTGCATATCGTTTAACAAAGAACCTACTGAGAGTGTGAAAAGTATTGTGCCTTCGTTCAATTTAGTTGAACGGACAGATTTTTCAGGATATGTATTTGTGATTTCCTATCATTTGTAGTACAAAGCGGGTACATCACTTTGAAAAAAAAGGCCTAAAATGAATGACGACTGTAACCATCAAGCCATTGGCATGCAGTGAGACAGAAGACATGACAACAGAAACATTAAAACATATGGAAACAAAAGCATTGTATCGTTTATTATGATTGAAAAGTTATTGTCTGACAGCGACAATACCACATAAAAGTGGACAAAAAGGATTCCGACGGACAAAGTATATCAAACTTTGATTTAAAAAAGAAAAGTAAATAAATGAAATTAAATTACAAGCCCAAGTTTAGGATACCCCCAATCAAGCCATTTAAGCTTAATGATTGATATGGGCATGGCATCTGATATAATATATACAAATAATATAATATATATATATATAAATATAATATATTTTAAAATACCCGAGCATAAACACTTACCCGCAGGAGAGTGTTAACAAAACAGGTTACACAAGATTTCTCTCATCAGTACCAGGGTGTTGTGGGCAAGATGTTAGAAAAACGCAAATGATCGTTCTGAACAGAGCAAAAAACACGTCTGCTCCCTGGCTAATATATATAAATATATAAGAGTGTGACTCACTGCTTTCGTTTTCAGGCTATGCGCGTTAGAAACGTTTCTATAGCGGCGTATTCTATTTAGTTATACTATATAATATATATAATATATATATATTATATATAATAAATTATATCATTATTACTAAAGCTCTACAACAGCGGTGAGCCAGTCATCAGCTGGACAAAAACGTTTAAAGCTTTACAGAGATCTTGTAAAAGATGGAAGACACACATAAAATACTAGTCTACATAAAACAAATCTTCATAATTCTAATAAAGCAGTAATAAAACACCCAACAAAAACAAGATGGTGAAACATAATACAAAACCACGTTACTTGTAATACCAACGCATCTTAAGTATAAATATAATATATTATTTCTAACTGATAAATTTGTAATTATAATATAACGCTTTAACACATTGTCAGAATGTGAGTAAGGCTTTGCTACAGAGGATCTTGTAATTAATCAAATGGGAGATTAAAACTACAGTATAGGTGAATATGCTATCGAGTATTAATGAGTTCAAATGTGAAATTAGCCATACCTCTTAACGTCAACCGTTCAAGCCCGTAGAGAAAATTACCTTTGAACATGAAGACATAAAGTCCAATGATTGCTATGTATCTGAGAAACAGTACCAAATTAAACCACGCAAAAAGAATAGCTACAGCTCCACACTCCCACTGCCACTCCTAAAAGATAAAATAAATACAGTGTATATTTAGTCACACACCATTTCCATGATTTCATTTACTTCCTTCTTTATTGACACTTGTAAAGAGGGGACACAATTTCTTCAAAGAGTACAAATTTATGATCTAGGTTGGTTTAGTTACATTTAAAATGTAGGAGAAATATGTTTTTATGGTGGTATGCCCGCAAAGATAACGGATCTTCATTACGACAAACGAAACAGCGCCAGGGTAATATTTTAGGAGAGGCGAAAAATCTGTCGGGAAAATTTGACCTGCCAATTTACAAGCCAAACATTATCCGACAAGCGGGAAGTAGGGGGCCGACGATGATAAAAACATTTTTTTTTTTGCCCTTCCCCCAAAATTTACTAGCCAAATGAACAATGGGGGGGGGGGGCGTAATTTTCAAACAACGGTAAAACCCCGTTATTTTCACTACTTTGATAAAATAGGGGGCGCCCCCTCCTGTGGCGCCGCCCTTGCTTT
>JZLH01S0629363.1:2457-13385 GCA_001188425.1 Eucidaris tribuloides | reverse complement strand
CGAACTTCGTTTCTGCAATCGCGTTTGCTTGCGTTTGGAACGTGACGATACTTTCGGTCGGCACTGTATGTCCGAAACTTCACACAAAAGAGATGTATACCGTAAAAACTACGTCGCTAAAGAAAGACGGTTCTTCTTTTTATCAGAGGTAATCATCACAATTATCATGCTTTGCATAATCACACACCTTATTATACCACACACTTTATCCCAGTACTTAAATTTGTTATGAAGAAATGCAGCCATTATATATGTTTTTCTTTTTCATAGAATTTTAGTGAGGTAAAATACGCATTGTACACAATTATGTATATCTATACATAATGTTAAATATACACACTCAATGCGTTTACATCTCATATGTTTGCTCATGTCTAAGATTATACTTATTACAGCTGCTAGTATTTGTACGCAAATTAACAATTAATGGGATTACATTCGGTAACAACGTAAAATGGATTTGGTAGGAAATTTTGAATGGTACAGGTTCACAGTTTACTCAAACATACAATCCACAATATAAACAATGATATATACATTCACACATACATATATAATATATATGTATAAAGCATACAATATATATTTTGATAGATACATTAGATTTTTAATGGATTAGCAGATAAACTGCGAGAACACCTTACAGCTGCTTTTTTTCACTAGATAATATTATTTACATAAAGACTTTAAAGGAGTTACCATAGACATAAAAAGGTTGCAGCTTAATGTCCTGTTACAGAAGAAAGAAATTGGTGTAAAACCTCGATAAATATAATTATCATATATTTGTTTCAAAACTGAAAACTGACTACACAATACTTACAACGCTACGTAACACACCACCAATAATACTTTGTTTTACGCGCTGCAAATCTGAGGGTATGAAATTTAACATTTGTGGTGTTGCCCAATATACAGCGTGTCTCCAAAAAAATTGTGCAAGAATAAAGCGCCCTCTTTGGCAATTAGAAATAATGCTGCTGGACATTGATGCTTACATCAACATCGAGGGTATAGTTTTAACTTTCAAATGCCGTTTGTTCTGTTCAATTTGCTTATTTTAATCGCGAGATATGTTTAGTTAACGACGAAAGGGTAAAATCACAATTGTGCCACTTTTACTCAGGAAGAGAGCTGTATTTGTAAATCAATGAAAGCAACAAGTTTATCGGGAATTCCCCCAGTCAATCAAATTCATAAAAGCACTTTTGTGCACTTTTAAGAAAATTGAATGCAACGTTACATCCAAATACCAATCGTTTGTAGGATTAACTAGATGAACTCTCGGCTGCGCGCAGCCGGTGGGTATGCCTCCGCACCCCGGTCCAATTACAAAATTGAAATGTTCGGGGCCTTATGACCTTTGACCGTTCAACTCTGAAATCTCATCAATTCATCAGTGCCCCATAACACATACAAGTACTTCACCCAAGTCACATTAATATCCGATAAAATGTTCTCAAGTTACTGTGGTAAAGACAATAAGAATGGGGCCTCGTGACCTTCGACCTTTGACCTTTTAACCCTGAATTCTGATCACTTCATTGGTGCCCTATACTACATACTTCATCCAAATTACATCAAAATCTGACAAGCCATTCTCAAGTTATCGTGGTAACGAGCCCAAATCAGACATTTTAGGCCCTGTGACCTTTTGACCTTTCAACCCCAAAATCTAATCAGTTCATTGGTGCCTTACAGTACATACTTCACCCAAGTTACATCAAAATCTGACAAGCCATTCTCTAATTATCGGGGCAACGAGCCAAAATCAGACATATTTTAGGCCCTGTGACCTTGACCTTTGACCTTTCAACCCAAAAATCTAATTAGTTTATTGTTGCCTTATAGTGCATACTTCACCCAAGTTACATCAAAATACGACAAGCCATTCTTAAGTTATCATGGTAATGGGCCCAATTCGGAATATGTTTTAGGCCCTGTGACCTTGACCTTTGACCTTTTAACCCCCAAATCTAATCAGTTCATTGTTGCCTTATAATGCATACTTCACCCAAGTTACATCAAAATCCGACAAGCCATTCTTAAGTTATCGTGGTAACGAGCCAAAATCAGACATGTTTTAGGCCCTGTGACCTTCGACCTTTCAACCCCAAAATCTAATCAGTTCATTGTTGCCCCATGGTACATACTTGGACCTAGTTACATCAAAATCTGATCAGCCGGTCTTAATTTATCGCGGTAACGAGAACCGGTAACGGACGGACGGACGGACAACCCGAAAACATAATGCCTCCGGTAACTTCGTTGCGGAGGCATAAAAATGATTTCGTAAAAATTTCTCGGTGTAATTGTATTGATCTTGAAGGTATGATGCTATCACAGCATGTACAGCCCTCCTCCCTGTAGTTAAAGCACAATTGCGATTATACACTTTCGTCGCCCTCGATGATGATGAAAGAATCATGTCACAACAGTATTTTCTAATTCCCAAAGAGGGCGCTCTTCGCTTGCACAATTTTTTGAGATATGCTGTAGGAATATCAACACTATACTTAACAAAGAATTGCCAACACCAAGAGTATCGTGTTAAACTCTACATCATGTCTGATATCCATTTTGGGAGCAACACCATCAATGTTAAATTCAAAATCCCCGTTTTTGCGATGCGATTACTTATACATTTAAAATTAGCTTTGGCTTAAAGAAAATGCATTTTTTGGTACGAAGAAACAAAACACAATTAAGCACAAATGAATTACGAGACTGCTATACATCGCTTTAAAAAAAAACAATTATAGGAACACAAGTACACAACTCTTTAAAAGTAAATAAGACAAATATGGAACAGAATCTTCTTCTTTGCATTGTATCTGTCATGTTAACGCCGAAGCTTTGGCGCTTACAGTACACATGACTGTGAATGATTGTATACAGCTTATTGAACATATAGAACGAGTGCTTTTTGTTTTCAACTTGAAAGGGCATAGTCAAAGGATCAGTGACCGTGCTCAAGGGCGTCGTGATAACTTGTACAATGGGCGTTACAGACCAAAATTTGCCGACAAAATTACGTTCCTGGCATCCAACAAAATAAAACAAAAATAAAACAAAACAAGAAGTCTAACTTTCACGATCAGCCCGCAATTTACCCAAATTTGAAAACGTAACACTGCAAACGGACAAACCAACTAGCAAAGAAATAACATGAGTGAGTCCTGAGATATTTCAATTTGGCGACAATTTGACAAATTTGGCCGTCAGTAAAATTCTGGCTGGGAGTAAACGGGCACAATTTCTGACAAACTTACAGAAAGAATATCGGGAAGGGTATCATTATTATCTTAAAATTTGCCGACAAGTTTGGGGATTTTCCCACCGAAAATGTATGTTATTAACGACGCCCTCCAGCGACGGCACCGATATGTTTTGTTCCTTTGGCAGGGTTGCCAGTTTGGCGTTTTTAACGCCAAAAACAACAAATTTGACGGTTTTTTAATTTCGTTTGGCGTTAAAGTGCATGCCAAACGGGTTGTTGGCGGGTTTCGGGCGTTTTACAATGGCATACCCAGAAAAAAAAAATCACTATGAAACTCGAACAGGTGTCAAAAGGGTCAAAAAGTGGCTGCGCGCATGTACTTCACGAGCAAAATTTTGGCTGCGCGTTAATCGCGGCACCCGAATTGTTCGGCCGTAGCAGAGGTTTCAAAGTACGTATTATAAATTGTAACGTTATTTCAAAGCATATCTAGGGTATGCCACCCATAAAATGCATCAAATGCAAATTTGGCGTTTTTCACCGAATTTGGCAGGTGATTTGGCGTTTTGAGAATCGGAAAAAAACTGGCAACCCTGGCAATGAGAGGTACAATGGGAAGGAGTCCTAAATTTGAGTGAAACTGACACACACAACATATCAAGTACACCATTTAATGTATCTGTTTCACAGATACATTTTGTTCGACAAGTTTTATCAGTCAGAAATCACTCATGTAGGACACGCTAATTTGGTGTGTAGCTTTATATGGGTTAGAGTGAATTATATTGTCATACTTTTAATTAATTCTGACACAGGCATGCGTATTTCTCTTCAACCCGGTTTCGGGAAATTTGTGTCACGCCCACTCTTCGAACAACACGGGTTCTCATTGATTAAGAACAAGATTCCGTTGGGTTAACACCGAGAAATAAGGTCAATATAACCCAGATTTGGATCACAACTCACTCATATCGGGGTCAAAATCTGACTTAATTCCCACAAACGAAGTCAAGTTTGACCCCGATGTGGAACACACCCTACCCAAATCCGGGTAAAAACTTGCTCGCAAACCAGAACGTGGTCAAATTTAACCCCGATTTGAAACACATCCTACCAAAATTGAGGTCACATATGACCCAAATTTCGGGTCATATCTGACCCGTTTCCGGGGGTAAACCTAGCAGACACCAATTTCTTTTTTTTTGTTCGTGTCAGTCAATTTTTGAAATTGTATTGCTTCACTTTCGCTGAGTTACATGCCAAGTGCGCAACTTCTGTTATACTTCTAAATGTAACAGTAATTATCATTGTAAGATTCACAAGTACGTCCAAGGTATAAACAACACCTATCATTTGTGCACGTCCACGGACACGTTTCCTAGATATATAAATATATTTGCATACTTCAAGTATTCAGTTTCAAGAAATATGTTTAACTTAATTTTTTTTTTAGATCTAAATTACATACTTTCAGAAGTGAATCGGCTCAGTGAGATCATACCTTGAAAAAAAAAGAGAGTAAGTATTACACACATTCTAAACGGCGGGTACATCTTATTGCAACTCATTCTATGCAGCCAAATGTCAAACAAACTTTCAAAATAACTTCCACAAATTCGACTGTTGCCTTCAAAATAACCCTTCTACTTCTCAATCTATTAAATGCCCTCTAGGACCATGCAGCAATATCGAGTAAATAGTCACAATTAACACATTTGTACAAAAAAAAATAATCTCAAAGAGATACACACCAAATAACAGATTTCACATAGTGACGTAGAAAAAAATGACGGTGATGACGTCATTGTGATCGTACACTAGAACCGGGTCAGAATGTCTTAGAAAATGGTCTGCTGGGCCAGACTCACAAGCAGGTCTGGTTTGACCTGGAATTGGGTCACTTATGGCCCGGAATGGGGTTAAATTTGACTAGGAAATAGGTAGATTTAACCCACAATTGGGTAGCATTTACTGAAAAACTAGGTCAGAGTGACCCAATTCCGGGTGAAATCTTACCCATATATTAGTCTGACCCACATAACACACCCTGTCACGAGTTATTCTGACTTCGTTTCTTTTTAGAGTGCATTGTGAGAAACACAGAAGTACATGCATGGTGTAGGAAAAGGAGGCATTAACAGGCACTATTTTAATAATACAAATATGTGACCATTAAAAAAAATACACGATAAAAACAATGAAATTACGACAAGCAACGTCATTGATAATCACTAAAAGAAATCATAAGAAATACCTTGCTTTTTAATGAAACTGTTAAATTCTATGTACAAATATTATATATCATTCTTAGTACACCTTAAAATTAACTTAATACAATATTGGCATGTTATGTTTTTTTTTCATACGTGAATACTCGTTAATGATAACACCACTCAATTAAAATCCTTTTAAGGATACACTACAGAGTAATGAATAACTATGTTGTTGCTTACCATTGACTGCCAGTCATGGTAATCAGAAGAAATGTATATATATATTATAAATACAATTTGACATGATGTTAGTTTACTTTCTGAAAGTATAACTGTACATGTTTAGAAACCTTCTAAAAGTTTGGTTAAAAGTTACTAAACTTTCTTAAAGTTCATCATAAACGACACACAAAATGCTATAAAGGGCCACTTATTTTTGGTTGTCATGGTGATCGTGTCACAGCTTCCATTATTTACATCACCATATTTAACATATAGGCCTACACTATACGGACACACAGGCGCTAAGCGCACTCTTTTCCTCTTTCCAGGATTCAAGATCGATCGTAAACTCGTGAATCGATCGATTCTCGATGCTCTTAATCACTATCACACAGTACGATTAAGAACAAATGCTATACTGTTCATAATTAACGCATTTTGGCAGATTATAAACTTTTCTCCACGTACCACATGTGACGTTTTAAAACTTGCTTTTCGCCAAATCGCTACGCCAATATTGTTCAATTTGCAAACGCAATGCTGCCTTACTTCATAAAATTACCCCCAAACCCAAATATGTACTTTATCTCTTAACATGCCCGAGGCCTCTATGGACTTTATGTGTAATATTTGGTGCAGATCGGCGACTTCGGCACGTTAAGAGATAATTATTCAGCATATTTCCCCACAAGCAAGATTCTTCCGAATCCCAGCTCTATGACGTAATGAGGCGGGGGCAGCGCCAGGGTAAAATCTTAATAAATAGGGCAAAATAACATTAGGGAGCGAAAATGTCACAAATACCTAAATTTCATTAATTACACTGCGAAAACTCCATGATTTTCTGAATTTTGAAAATTTTAGGGGGGATGACCGCCCCCTCTGCCCCCACCCCCGTGGCGCCTCTCCTTCCTGTGCTGGGGGTATCCAAAGACACGGTTAACTTAACACTACTAAAACACAATTACACGTGAATACGTTGTTTCGTTATGTACAATGTGCCTTTCATCTTTAATGTGCATATTTTTTCCCCTTTGGTATAATCATTCGCAGACGTTGACCGCTTGGAAGAACAATGTCTTTCAATAAATAACAATATATCTTTCAAAAGTTTTGGCGCTAAATTTCTAGTTGTTACTGATTAAAAAATGTGTGTTGACCTCTAGCACTTTCACAGCAAATATATAATTAAAGAATTCACCTAATCGTGTTCTGCAATTTGTGTAAATCAAAAGTGATTTTAACAATGCAAACGAGCGCAGTATTATAACCATGCACATTATTCTATAAACACTTTTTGCAGCTATCAAGACAATTTACACACACAAACACACTCTTAGAAAAAAAAGGTGCTGATTAGAACCTCTCCTTGTCCCGTATTTGGAACCTTTTAGGGTTCTTCAAAGAAACAGAAAAGGGCTCTAAATGGTTCTTTAGAACCATCCTTGGTTCTACACGAAACCCTTTAGGGTTCTTTTTACAACCTTAGGAGTTCTCGATAGTATAAAGAACCCTACTGTTTTTGTATAGTGTTCTTTATACCATCAAGAACCCCAAAGGATGTACAAAGAACCCCAACTGGTTCCTTGTAGAACCGAAAATGGTTGTAAAGAACAATTTAGAACCCTTTTCTGCTTCATTGGAGAAACCTTAAAAGGTTCCAAATACGGGACAAGGAGAGGTTCTAATCAGCACCCTTTTTTCTAAGAGTGCAGAATAAAAATAAATATAATTATACTCGTGCAATAACGAGCTAGAGCATAACAATCCGCTTCTCTTTTTTATTTTTCTTTTGCCCACATTATGACTACAAAAGGTTAGATCTCGCCGTAAACGTGACTCTGGAGAGCAATAAAAATGTTTCCTACAATCAATACATACCACTCATCTTAGTCTTGAACAACGGCTAGCACACAAAAAATGGTGGCCATGATTTAGGTAGGTTAGTTTGGCAATATACATTTACATGGATCAAATATCATTTTTTAACGAAATGAACATATAGGTACATGTGTTGAGCAGCAAGGGAAGATTGTAGTCTATAAGCACAGCCTACACTAGTACACATTGACACTTTCATCCCCTACCCCCCTTAAAAAAATCAGTAGTGACTAAATCACTTAGCAAACTTAGACTTAGCTGACGTCATGAGCTAATTATCTAGTTACCTGCGCCAGGGCCTTTGCAAAGACCAGTCCACTGAATGGATAATTCAGACTCTCAATAAGAAAGTATTTGTTTCTGCAAACTACTGTAGGGAAGTTATACCGAAACAGTTTACATACGGGGTGGAACTAATTACAGGCTCTTTCCCATCCCCTCTTCCAACCCACCCACCTCAGTTCCAAATGAAATGTCCCACAATATGCTTGGAATAAAGGAGAACGGGAATCGTCCATAATTCACAGCTGCTTAAAATATGGGGGTGGTCATAATCATCGCGCGAGGGTTCGGCCGCCGGCCGGATCGGAGCCGTTCGCTCAACGTTTTCCCCCCGTAACTCCGGCGTGCATGATCGCCTTGAAGAGGAGGGGCGCGTTGTCGAACGAGATGGCGTTCACCTTGTTCGCAAGATGGCGGACCTGTGGGATGAGAATCAAGAGCTCCCGGAAGCGGTCGGCCGCGATGGTGTTGTTCAGCTGCACATGGTCGTGAAGTACGTAGTAGTACTGCTTGCTCAGATCCTTGATGGTGGCCGTTTTAGACAGGTTGGGAACCTCTGTGAACGACGAAAACGTGTGATGAATGAGTGAGTGAATGAATATAGATAGATTAATGCATAAATAAATAAATAAATAAATAAATAAATAAATAAATAAATAAATAAATAAATAAATAAATAAATAAATAAATAAAATGAAGCAAATAAATAGGCCCCCTTAATGTAAAACAAGTATAATTTTAAGGAGAAAGAATGAAACAAAGAAAGGTACATGTAAACAAAGGAAGAAAGAAAGTCAAAGGAAGGAAGGAAGAAATAGAAATAATCAAAGAAGCAAAAAAGAAAGGCAGAAAGAAAGGAAGAAGGAAAGGAAAAAAGGGGGAAAGAAATAAACAAAGATAGAAAGAATTCAAGAAAGAATGAAACAAATGAAGAAAGGAGAGAAAGAAATAACACAACAGTTTGCAGTATTCACTTTGAAATGAGCTATTCGGATAAAAAGTTAGCGTTCTAAAGTCGATATGTTTAACTCTTTGGACGCTACATTATACCTATGGCACAACGATTAAGATTATATTTTCTGTAATTTTCTATACCGTACTGCCGTACAAACAGCTTTGACAAAGAGTTCAAACGCTTTTGAGACTTTTACCAACTTGACCAATGCCTTTTTAAAATAAATCTACTAACATAGGATGGCCGGTTTTGGAAACACTCGAACCAGACCCTTTTCCAACTGGGGTGCTGGTCATCAAGGACTAACACATTTCAATAAAATTTCCGTCTGTGATAAAAAATCTTTATCCCTCTTTCCAAATCAATAACGCGTTTAACAAATTCAATTTAGACTCAAGGCACATATTTAATCTAGTCAGATCATGATACTGAACATTTTATGAATAATATTTGCTTTATGAAACCATGGCAACTAAAGGAATTTACTCTCGATATCTCATCACATTTGATTCTGTATAAACTCCTTTTCAAATTTTTCAAAATTTGATAAAAATGCTCAAATCAGTTCATTTAAGACATAGACCAAACTGAAAATCCAACATAATTTATGGATGCATAAGTAGAATCTTTATTTTTTTTACAGCTTACAGCGGGAAGGAATGCATTTGAAGAACTCAGTATCAAAAGGCGCTAAACCCATTTTCAGGTAAAAAAAACAAAACGATTTATGATCATCAGAACATTGTCTAGATAAGTATCTTACTATAAAATAAAATTTCGAACAAACATGTTCAAGTACATACATAATATTGCGTATTTTACTTCGACTTTCCATTTCAATTCAATTTCAATTCATTTTTCATATTTCTCAAAAGAATGACATTTGTAACAATATAAGAAGCATAAAATGATAACAAAATAGTAATGACTATATTTACAAAATTTACAAATTAATATTATAATCGCAAAGGCAACCGAAATCATGAGAAATATGACGAAACCTACATAAAAGAGAACTTGTACAGCAGTAGGATCGGAAAAAAGTATGATAATTGCCATTGACACTGGAACAAGTCATTGTAATTGTACTGTAAACAGAATAAACGTAACAACAGTGAGAAGACATTTCTCTATTAGGCTAATGTAGTATATACAAAAATCTATTTTCTCAAAACTCAGTGAAGTGGATTTAGCGTCTTTTGGAATTAATTTACTTTTTTTAGTTATTGACAAATCTAAAAAAAAAACTGTTTGATAGACAGGCACAAAACTTTCAGTGTTTGAATTATCCTGCGAATTTTCAACGCTGTAAATAAACATTATACGTGTATACAAAGGGGAAAAGAACCGCTGCGCCGCTATACCTGAAAATGATTCATATACCTCTCACCTTTAAGGTTTATTTTTTTATTCATTTTTATTTGGAGGGGGGGGGGGGTTATCTGGAGATTTACTCATCACGATCTTTGCAGTCACGTTCAATAATAATTCTCACTAAGTGCCAGGTGAGTCATTAATAGCGTATCTGAAATAGGTGGCCTGGTATATTTATCAAATGCAAAGGTTTCATGCCGAAACAATTCCCAAGGTTTTTCTCCGTCATAAATGGACTTTACAAAGAGAACGTCCAATATAAAAACAATACGGATCTTTAACACAAAAACAAATAAATAAACAAACAAACAAACAAATAAACAAACACACAAATTACAATCATCTAAGAAAAGCAAAATAAGAAAGTGTGCCAGGTTCAAACTCAAGCAACATCTTTTCATTGCCATGAGATAATTGTAAGCGACATGTGAATGACATCTCCGTGACATGGAGAGACTGTTGTCGTTTTGCATTGTCCAAGGATGTGTATTGGGATGACGTGTCTCTCTCAAAAAATACACACCAGCTTTATTTTCAGGCGGTTTATTGTCATTCTCCAATCCGAACAAGAAGACACAATCCGAACAGCCATCCGTACATTTTACCAATGTCAGTCTTAATTAGCGACCGAAAGTGAGTCAAGAACGGTGATGATCTGATGTCTCTCCTATACGACTTACCTGGGTTGAGAAAGCTGATGACTTTGAGGCAGACGTACTCCTGCAAGCTGACTTTGAGGGCCCGATACCTGGCCAGGGCGTTGGTGGCGGCGTCGATGATC
>JZLH01S0629359.1:42622-53027 GCA_001188425.1 Eucidaris tribuloides | reverse complement strand
GGAGAAACTAATCATGCTTCCCAAACATGACTGTAATGACATGCTATTAGATTTTCATAGCCTTCAAAGGAAGAAGTCTTTCATGGTATACAACAGAATTTTGAAATTTAGCGAAAGATGATGGCATGCATGGTCGTGTTTTGGGGTAACCATGTACAATGTACATTAATTAGTCAATTAACCACGCACTGAGTGGATCTACAAATGGCGTGGACACTACTTGTATACACATGCCTAGAGCATGATGTCTAGCTAAATTAATGTAAGCTCTGAAATCAGGTTTGAACATATGTACTGATACATTGTAAGAGTCAATCTGTGTAACACTAGGAAAGTACAACCATAATTGAAAGAATAAAAACTTACTACTAATTTTACCTTGTCAAAAATCTTGAGAGATTTGATTTCACAATTTATTTGCAAAGATTTCAAGATTCGTTTGCTTTCACATGGTACAAACACCATATTAGAGTGATCAGCGATTACAATCATATTTTCAATTGCACTTTGTCCACGTGTGAACCGGGAGGTCATAGTGTGAATTATGCCAATATGCGTCATGTCATCGGGAGGTGCAAAGAAGGTACATGTAGATCAAGAAAGTAGCCATATATTGAGTGGATTCCGTGAAGCGTCAGTCACCTGTTATGCAAGCAGCTGATGTTCCACCTTCCTTTTCTCCTTCCTCCCATTTTTCTGTTTTTATCTCTTTCAGGTTTGTTTTTTTGTATGTGCAACACATATGATGCAGCTGGGTGCATGCAAGGAAGAGGGCTTCGGGAGGGTCGTGCGACATCCACATTTTCAAAGTCCACATTTTTTAGACAGTTTTAGGCTTTTCACACTGTCGTAATCAAGTGTACTCTTACTCGTGTAAGCGTCCAACAAAATTACGAAACGCCGCCACCCAGAAACAAATCCTTGCGTGTTATTTCATTAGCGAAAGGTCCAAAAAATTGGTCATGACCATCAAGTGTTTTGTTCTATTATCAGAGTTGCAAAACTGACAAAGGTCCCAAATGTAGTGATTAACACTGTGAAAAGCATTGTTTTGTTGCACTACGTGTCATAACATTTTTCATAAACCCCACCCCAACCAATGTACATTTAACTAATGCTAGGATCAAAAATGTTTTACCAACGTACGCATAAACCAACCATGATGAACTAAACCATTCCGACTATTTTTGTAGGTTCTAGTTAAACGCGTATGATGTCATTTTATGCAGAAAATTACTCTTATCATGCCAAGAAATGTACAGCTCTATGGACATTATTTCGTATTGTGATGGTACATTTACATATTTTGCAGCTATGGTCATATGCTTACAAATTAATGATCACTGGGTGATTTAAGTTTGCGTGTTGAAATCTCAGGTGTTAGTGTTGTAACAACAACTAACACCCCGTACTTTCGGAGTCAGGCCGTGTCGGGGTTGACTCAAAAATTATGACGCACTCACGGAAGTTGGTGTTGAGCGGTGCTTGAATATGTCTGCTGACCCAGTACCGTGGTTGGCGTTTGTAATTTACGTGTAATTTTCCCGTTCATCAACACTAAACCCTAAGGCAGGGCTCAGACACTAGCACTTGCCCGCTTGCGCAGGCAAGTAAATTTCATGTGGGGCAAGTAAAAAATCTCAAAAGTCACTTTACTTCCTGATTGGGCAATCAATTTTTCATCATTAAATAAGCAAAATTGTCCAAAACAACAAAATTGGGTTAACATTTGCTATGTCAGGTCTATTTAACTTATCGTTATTTGTCATTTACTTTTATGACTCACTTCATAATTCACCACTTTTGGCAACCCCAGAATTAAAATTATAATGTCCAAATGACTGTATAAAAGCCTTGTTTTTTTAAATTTAGGGTGCAAAATTCTTTTTATGTGTTTGTTTATATGTTTATTATCGGGCAAATGTAAATTTTTCATTCGGGCAAGTAAAAATCGAAAGTCGGTAATTTCACTTGCCCAAAGGGGCAAGCGAGGAAAAAGTTAGTGTGGAGCCCTGCTAGGGTTAGAAAATTTGTGATTTCAAGTTCCGGTCGTTGAGTGTCGGTTTGTTTGTCTTCGTGAGTGGCAGATATGCTCGTGATGTGTTGGCTATGGAGAAGCTTTGCTGTGGCACCTGAACGACGAAAGCGCTGAAAGAACTTTTCCCCTTAATAACCTTTCATAATTCGCCAAATGATATTATAATCTTTTACATAGAATTAGAGAAAGTAACTTGCTTTCAGATTCATCCAATGATTTTTGAGCTGGTAGTATTGATTTGGTCTTTTTGTCAAGATCGTCCAAAATTCCGGCCATCGCGTTTTAACTTTAGCCAACCCACATGAATTGTCGCGTGACGTCATCCGTTGTTATTGCTGATCGATGTGCATGAATCGGTATCATCCGTGCCTTAACCGAGCTCCGGTGTGGAGCTCAGTTTAGCAGACGATGTTTCCTCAACACTAACACCAACACAACACGAACTTGAAATCACCCATGTCTTCTAGCAGTTTCAGGAGATGTTGATACAATGACAAGGGGTACAGTTACATGTATGTATTTCCATTTAATCCAAATCTTTCACCTGGTGAACAATGCAATGTGAAGCAAATAATAATTCCTATAAAGAACGCTTGGGCACAATGGCCTTATCATGTATTCAGGGATAACAATATTGTGTAAATTGTGTTGGTAAAAGAAAACTATTACTGCTTGAACTAAATTAAAGTGCCCAGTCTCATGCACACATACATGTACTGTGCTTAACCCCTGTTTGGAAATTTACACTGAAGTTCTTTCATGTTTGTATTAACAGATCATGTATGTACATGATTTCAATATAAATATTTTTCATGATGACCAGAGTGGATCGCTTGGAATATGGCATGTTTGCAAATAATTAATGATATTGCTATTGAGCTCAGATACATGTACAAAAGTACAATTCAAACCACGCAAGAATTATAAACTATGCATCCACGCACAGGCTTTATTTTTGGAAGGATTAATCCCTATTTCATCATTCAAATTGGCCAATATTTTTTTATTTTCTTAGGCTTGGTCAAACTTAGCGTTACGACTACATGCGATTGAGTTACGACGAGTTTATCGCAGCGATGATCGACAGTAGTTGCAGCTAGATGTACGATTTATCGTACAGACAACCATGGAATTCACTTGTGATCGCAGACGTGATGCCGTACGATCGAAATAGTTTTCACGTTTTGAAACCTGCTACGATCAAATTGATCGTAAAAGAGGTTGCAAGCAATGCAGTGAATGGTGCGGGATCGATGCAATACGTACGATGATGCCTGCACTAATCGCCACTTCAGAGCGAATTTGCATAGATCACGAGAAGTGTGTAACTGATCGACGCGGTAGACGCCTCAAAAATTGGTAGTCATCGCATACGATAGTTTATCCATTATGGCGCATTCTGAATGTGATTAATGCCATTTTTCGGTGAATATTGTTGTTGCTGTTTAATGAACCGTGATGTCATTCTCGGGATCAAGTCCGGGTAGCACTTCAACATCATCACGTGCAATCCTTCGACTAGTGGGTAATGAGCCAAATTCATTTTGGGGATGTCAGATCGAACGTAATATAGTGTATGTGTCTGCATGTATGTATGTATAGTTTGATGAATGTATGTATGTATCGTGTGTGTGTGTGTGTGAAACCTGTGTGTGTGTGTGGTGTGTGTGTGTGTGTAATGATGATCGTGTGACTGTGTGTATTCTTGTTGGTTGTGTGTGTGTGTGTGTGGTGTGATCCGAACATGTGTGATGTGAGCGTGTAAGCTGTGTGTTGGTAGTTTGTGTGGACGTATGTGTTGTGGCTGTTTTATCTTCTATGCCTACCTTTCTTAATAGTGTATGGCACTAGGCACATTCTATGCTGTCCTAAGTTATTACGAAATATGACAATCGTAGCGACATTATCGTTTGAGAACATGGCGCTCCTTTTCAAATTTGATGCCAATATTGCAATAATAGAAAAAAGGGTGATTTGGTGTTTCATTGATTGTTAACGTAATGAACTAATGTAAACACTGGGGAACGAAGAATGTTGAAGACCGCGAGTCGAAACTAAAAGGCAAAGCTTATAAATGATATTTTGTTAATGTTGCATAACAATTCATCTATTTTCTTTTATTTTTTTATGTCTTGTGTTTGACATCTAACTTCAAATTATCGTTATTAATAGTAATCCCCTCGTAGAGCGAGCGCAGCGACCGCGACGTTATAAAATATCTGAAACATTTGTCTGAGAAAAACGCTGAATGCGAACTCTGAGTCTCGTTCTACAAAAACAACACCTACTTGCATAGTATTTCAAATGCTGATTTTCGTCTGAGGATTTGATCCTTTACTATATCGTATTGGCAAGCATTACGCGTAATTACCCACTGTCTCTCAGTTTATATGCATTTGCCAAATTAAGCGTATTTTGATTTTCTGAAATCATTTGATACGCCATCAAATGGAGAGGTGTACTTCACAGTAGAGATGATAGGCGGTGGGGACTTTGCGATAAGTCAGATTTTCATATACGACGGTGCAGATCTCTGATTAATTCGACCTCATCTACATTTCTGCAGTCACAATCAAAAGTTGGGTCAATTTTTTGTGACACTACTGTCATGAAAGGTTTAAGAAATAAACAAATATCTAATGATAACAGGGATATTAAATAACTGCAATTATAATATTCCATGATCTGTATAACGGGTGATGCGAAGATGAAGAATTATTTGCTGACAAAGAACATAACGAAAGAATGCTTAGAAATATACAAAAGAACATTTTTAGTGTACAACATTTTAAAGCATACCCCTAATAATTGCTTACTCAGTAGTTAGCTATTTATCAATGACGACAGTAATCAGTGAAATACTTTATGAAAAATATCGATTCAGTGTCGCTGAAAATTGTGAATTATTAATATACAAATAATTGCAATGTGATGTTGTTATTTAATGGAGGCGAGAACAGGTTAGCAGTATAAGGGTTCTTGTTATCGTGTTTAATGCTTATTAGAGAGTAACTGCAAGGACTAAGTGTTATATGGTAGTCTTCCGTTTTAACTGTCTAAAAAAAAAGTAACCGGTGATGGGAAAACTATGATAATAAAATGCAAAAAAAAAAAACATCGAATCTACATCTAATTCAATTATGATTTTTTTAGATAAATAGCGTCTCTGACCTATGATCAAAATTTCATGGGGGGTCATGCGCTCCCCATTGACGCAGGGGTTCCTTTTGAAGGGGAGGGAGGCTTCTTCTATTTCCTCCTACAGGCTTCGCCCTCTTCCTGAGCTTTCTTGGAGCGCTATGTACTGAATTATACTGTAATGTAATGCTTCGTATAATGTGGTCTCTAGGAACATTAGTGTGCCATGTCAGAAGGGAACACTGATTTACATAGCAACGTGATACATGAAAGTAAAATAAATATTTTCCTTTGTTGACTGTTGTTAAAAAGCATTCCATTCCACACCTTTCTTTTGCACAAACGCTAATTTTGCATATCGATAGACCCCGCGCACCGTTTGAACATTGTGAACGCACCGACTTGTACGTATGAAGAAGTAATCGTACGATTAGTACCATTATCGCAAGTAATCGTCGCAATACGCTGCCCATAGCTCGAGTAGGCCGTTTGTGTACCATTAGCCGTAGGTAATCCACATAGGCCACCACTTGCGCAGTCGTGATCGCGAGACTGTCTGCGACTTCTCAGGGTGATCGTGCACTAGTGGTGCGCAATTAAGCTTGAGCTATGCGTTGACCGGATACCTACGACAATTGGCAACAGGGGCGTACAGTGTGACCGCTACAGCACAAAATGTTGCGAGTTACTTGAGACATGGCTGGCGCGAGCACTTGTCGTACGATTCATTGATCTCAGGTAGTGTAACAATGCTAGCTGACAAGGCCGTTATGGCTTACCAAGAGGTGTTTGCAAAATTAGAATAACACAATTTTAAATAAATTTCTGGTAACATGCCCAATTTGTTGTGAAAAATACTGGATTTTCAATTCATTAAAAAAGCATGCCAATTTGAGATTTCAGTGATCATTTTTCTTTTTGAAACTCTCTGGTGACGATTGTTCTTGGCCTGTGATAAGTTAGGTATAATTGAAGGGGAAATTTCCTCTTTCTTTTTTGAGCTATTTTTTCCTTTATTTTTCTACTCTAATCAGGCAGTTATTGATAACAAGACAAAAATGTGGGATTGTGTGTGAATCGGTGTTTGATAAGTCGTAGAACACTGAATTAACGGACTGACTAATCTTTCCCTACAGTTCTTACCATGTAATTTGCTCTTGCATCTTTATACAGCAAGTATATCCTGTCTGGTGACTTTATAAGAAGCTGCATGCCTACGTGTCCATGCACGGCGTATTGGCGAACAAGGCCATTCGAATCCAGTTTTAATCATGCTAATATTAAACACTTATTACAATCCCCCGAGAATCGACATTCAACATTGGATTATGTACGCTTGAATGGATCCCAGCACTCGATCATGTGGCGCATATACTGTTTAATACAAACGTCGGAAAGTGGTTCAAATTTGAACACCGATCAATCGTTGAGTAATTGCCACCGAATATGATTTATAATAAAAGCTATTTTTTGTTTGTTTAAAGCGTTACCTCGCCCGGCAGTTAAATAGCTGGATGTGCGTACGGGATGCGGAGGCATGGATGCGACGAGCAGGAGGAAATGCAACGCTTTCATGCATGAGACTGAGAAACAAATACAGGAAATGGCTTTGCCTTGAGACTGTACATACTAATACTCAGTACGAAAGCAACAGTCGCAGCCACTAATCATGACAGATTGGAGACTTGAGGGGATGCAATTATATGCTCACTGAAATTGATCTTTTTTGGGGCGGGAATTATCTAGAGAAATTATTTTCTATGCATAGTTATATTTTTTGTGGCTGTTAAAATGTCTTGTAATTATGTTGGCTTTCTAGTATGACTATTAGAACATGTAACTTTACATTCTACTGGGCAATTAATTTAAGTTCGTTTATACTCAGTGATATGTGAAAGACGCCTTGATTTTAATTAAGAGAATATTGATGTTACTTTTTTTGAGAAGGTTCTGTGAAACATAGTAATATCCATTTTTCAGTTTTCTTCTGATAAAATGAAAAAACTGCAAAAATGCTAAACATGAATTACAAATTCCTTATTGAAATTACATTCACTACAAGTTACAGGTTATATAAAATTTTGTATGACATTAGACACATGTACCTATGAACAATAACAATTGTGCATTACAATGTAAGTGCCATGGTTTCCTTTAAAGAAAAGCTTGTACTGTAATTCAATGCCCGCATTCTTGACAAGCATTCATAAAGAATACAAGGTGTATTTATTATAACTTAAGTTAAAGAATAAACGGGTTTACCAAAAAAACTAGAATAGGGGAGACAGCATTTCCATACATTCGTTACTCATGTATGCCAACTAGTTGCCAGTTTTTTAAAAATATTTCTATGTGTTCATGTATATCAAGGAAACTTTTGATTAGTAATTTGAATTATTTTTCAAAATAATTGATTACATGTATATTTTTTAAACCGTAGAAAAATAGACAAGATTTGATGCATATAAACATAATTATTATGGGTCACTACTGTACCCCTGGGACCTACAATTCATCTAAGTTTCCTGGGCAATGGAGGACAATCGTCGATACATCCTTCAAACTCTAGCTCTGACTACAATTCGCTGTTAATAGATCATTCACCTTTCAGATGTACGTATCCAGCCTTACATCATCAATAGGTAAACTATCAGTTATTCACAAAATGTACAGTAACCAAGTATACCTAGACCATGTAAGTAATTAGATAATTACGGAGTACTTATTTTATATCACAGACAGGGAATTATTATGCTCCTAAATTCAAAGTAAATTAGATCCCTCTTAATTCAATCTTGCTCTACAGGTCTATAATGACGGGGTCTCTAGCTGGGGGTTTTAAAATCAGTAAGTTAATTAACGATGGTGCTGCACATATAATGGGCGTTTCCTGGGTCGTTCTGTGCTCACTTGTGAAATATTATTGGAATAATGATGCGCGAATTATGCGCATGAGATAACGCACTGCCTGATGTAATTAATGTTGAGCAGACACACGGGATAAAACCGCGTTAGTGTTACTGTTTTGAGTATGACAGACGGTAATTATGTAACCCACCCCACTATTGTGGCTGCCATAATTATACTGTACTGAGACTGGTGTCACAATATACACAGCTATTATATTGAATAACATGTATGTGTGTGTGCAGATAGTCGTGTCGTCATGCACTTTACATTGAAATGACTGTGTGCATTTTCTGTCTACACCAAGTAGTGAGCCAACATGCTTCATTTCTCAACGTCTACCGTACATGTAGGCTACATGTAATAAATATACTTTATCAATTCAATCATAAATTGCAGGAAGTGATCGATTTTAGAACAAATCCCTTGATTGTTGAAAACATTCCGGAAAGTCTCTTTGTAAATTACTAGTGATATGTAACGAACAGTTGGCACACCAATGACAATTATTAATTCGACGCCATAGCATATTGTAAATTCATGAAATACTGTACATATATCTACATGTACCAGGATAGACCTTATGAAATGCCAGCGGAAAGTTTTAGAATTTTCAGAAGTTGTTAGGGGCTTCATCATGCATCTCAATTTGAGGAAGAAATGTTTTCAAATTGTCTGTTTGATTTACCGAGAGTATGGTAATCATTTGCTCAAATCATCTTCATCAATTTATGCAAATCCAGTGATTTTAACTTCCTCCAAACATTAATGTGGATTCAAAGTGATAATTTTTACACATTTATGCAAACAATGAAAATTTCAATTTTAAATGTTGGTTTTTGAAGCATATTTTCAAACAAAACTAATAATTCGACTTGTCATTTTCGTAGATCATGGCATTATGCTCAAGTCTGTAGATTGTCATACCTCCACTTTCATTTGGCTCTATCAACACTACTTTACTGCTTACGTCACTCATTATGGCTTCCTTCAAAATATATTTACGGCGCGTTAAGTTACATCTTAAATCATTCATTGCTGGAGGTATCTGTAATTCTTTAGTCATTATACTGTATCAGGGCAGGGAATAATTTTATTTTTGGGGGGCTACTTATCAGCGCTGTTTAGCTGTGCAGTATATTATACAATTGAAACCCATGAGGATAATAAAGGGCTTTTTGTCATTTTAGAGGGACTACTTGTTAATTTGGGGGCTTAATCGCTGTCGCACCACCGGGTTTTCTACCTTGTACTGTATCAATGATTCAACCTTGGAATTGGGGAAAGCTTAAGGCAACCATTTTGTCACTATACAGTGTTGATTACATGTAGTTTACTTTTTTCTGTGATTCGGTTTATTCTTAGGTTACTTTGTTTAATATTCTGAATTATGCCTGCTTGAATTATGTTCAACATTCAAGGAAAGATGAGAACCAGCACAATTCAGCCAAAAGGAAAATGGACGATTGCCCAACAAAAACAGTGTCTAAGAGTGGAAACTCGCCGGGCGGGGGGGGGTGGGGGCCTTAGGATAATTTGTTGTAGATACGTATATTATGCCGCTGGTTGAGACCCCATTTTAGTCCCAATTCTGTTCAGAGCATCTCAATTTCAGAAAGTCACAGAAAAATGTTGATTTTTCCAGTTGTTCCAGAGACCCCCAAATTTGCCGTTTTGCTTCTGATTTTTCGCTCAGAACATTGCCCTTTCAGCACGGCGCCACGCCGTAACTTTGCCGAGCGCTGTGCAGTTCCAGAGCATAGCATTTTGAGGTTTTCTGAAGCCTTACCTCCAGTTCCAGAGACCCCCATTTTTCACTCAAGCCCGTTCCAGAGCCCCCAATTTTCGTTTTTGGTGCGGCACATAGGTATCACTTTGTAAGTCGAGTGCCCCCCCCCCCCGGAAACCATCGTTAGGATTTCAAGACTTGAATAGATTAAAAAGAAAATGTGACCCCTCAGCACGATACCATGATAAAGTTACACAACCCAAAATGAAAGTGCCACGTATCATCATAAAAAGTGAAGTATCCTGTAAAATCAAAAGTTTTACTACCTTCACATGTTGCAAAATTTTTAGTATTTATTCTATTTTTTCTTTCTATGTATGTTTATATCTCATAAGATGTGTGACTTTATCAGGGTACTGTGGTGACAGGTCAAATATTTCATCATTACTTGCAACATTACTTGTGCAGGCTTATGTTTAATATTAGTAGTTCATTGTATACTAAATTCCTTTCTTTTAGATTCATTTATCCGGTATTCCTTGCTTGTATCTCATTCTCTAAATTGATTCACTCACTTCAAGGCTACTCCTGAA
>JZLH01S0629359.1:28195-41834 GCA_001188425.1 Eucidaris tribuloides | reverse complement strand
TCCCTTAACACCGAGGGGTACAGCCTAGACAACTGTCTCGGGGGGCCTCGCTATCCGCACGCAACAATTTTACAAAAATTCCACCCACTTGTTGCCCCAAACTGATGAGTCTGCATGGTCTTCGTGTTATGCTCGCAATCCGGTCGAATACCCTTCCTGTGATTGTATGTCATCCTCTTAATCAGATTTTCCAGGAATTGTCTAGCTTTTTCATTGATCTTGAATTATGTGATGTGAGTTGTGGAAATTTCCATGTGCAGGTTATATTAGCACTAGCCTGCCATCTCATTTCCTTTTCGTATTCCACCATCGAGAGTATATTCTATTCAAATCTTTACAATGTGAAATGGACACAGAGTAGGCCTGTATGTACAATGTGTATATTGATGACCTGTTGAAAGCTCTATGCCCTTTAATATCACCAATTCTACATACTGTACTCAGTGAAATCACGAAATGCTTCAAGTCTCACCTTGTTTTAGGAAAATTATTGTACACATAACTTGATATAAAAAAAAGACAACCAATATCAACACTTACTAAAATGAGATGCCAGAAATTACTTGTAGTAGGGCCTATGGAATATTGCATTTACATGTAGTATTGAAACAAGTACTGCACAGTACTCCATTCAAACATACATGTAAATTGGGAATATACTTTTTTACCAAAAAAGTACTGTTTTCCATATTATGCCATTTCCAAGCCACAACCAGTTGTAGTATCGTGCACAGAAAGTTTACTATTCCATAAGAATCACACAAACATTTATAGTCGAAATTTATCATTGATGAAAATCTATTTCATTTTTCATTTAATATCATTCATTTTGTTCACCATAACTGTACATACATGTAGGTACATTCAATTTTATTCAAATTTGACAGGTAGAAAAACAATAAAATTGCACAGGCAATCAACTTTACAAATCTATACAAAATCAATGGTAAGGTACCCCTAAAAATATGGTGCCAGGATGGTGTACTGTAATATGGAATTTACTGTCAGTAAGTTCCAGCATGTCTGTATAAAATCTGTCATCATGGTATTTGAAGCTATGAGACGATGGCAGACAAGCATCTAGGCATTCAAAACTATTTTAACATAACAGCCGAAACAAGATTGCAAATTACGTCAATCCTTTTTCTCTATGGCTTGGCAGGATTTTTTTTTCTTAGAATAGGAATGGTGTTCCTGCATTTTTTGTGGATTTAGAGGCTCTGTCTACCAGGGCACAAAATTTTTTTTTATTTTCATTTTTTTTATTTTTAGAATCTTTTCCCAATCTCAGTAAGCTGTCAGTTTAGAGGATGATGAAGACTTACTGTAAGTTCACAGTTTATCTTACTTTGACTCTATAAATTAACTGGTTTTTGTTCAAACTATTTTGATGCTCTCCCTCCCATGACATGTGAAACTTTGATCTATTGACTACCTACGCTAAAGAACCAATGAAATTTATAGTCCACCCGTAATCCACTAAAAACTTACTTGTAACTAACATTCGATATTCGTCACAAGACGTAATCTTCTGCTCCCATTTATTAAGTCATTAATGATGATTCATGCGAGGAGTGTCTCAGTCATTTATTCTCATCTCCCATACCTGACAACATGAAAAACTGCTTGGATCGACGGCTGTATCACACTGGCACATTTTTTTTTTTTCGAACAATGTTCCCCAGTGGTACATTATTCATCGTTTTCACCTTAAACTTGGATTACGCAGTCATGTTGAGTAGCTCACAACATACATTACACTGACTCATACTTACATAAATGTATTACATGACACATATTTAAACATACACATACATGCACGCATAAAGTCACACAATGCTGTTCAAGGGTATAAACATCTAAAGCTGTGAATCACAAACAAAGAACCTGTAAAAGATTTTCATTTCATCAGCTACTTGTATCTTTGATCATTTTCATATTGAGGCCAAAATGTAAACTTGCAAATCATTGTGCCTATGCAAAGACTGCCAACTGTATATCAAGTCATCCGTGTGCCTATGCAAAGGTCGTTAACAGTATTCATTATGAATTATTTTAGCGGCCTTTGCCCACGTACTCGACATACAGTTAGCAGCCTTTGCATAGGCACACAATGAAATGTGATTGCAATTTCTGATTACTCTAAAATGATATTTTACAAATGGATATTTATGCAATGAACCCCATCACCCCCAAATAGAATAACAATCAATTAGCCTATTGTGTTCCAGAGATGTTGTGTTTTCATTGTGTGAATGACTTGATTTCTAAACATAATTTAGGGATGGAGCTTGTGCGACCGTTCATTCACTTCCGTGCACAATGCACTTGTGTATTTGTGTACATGTACACGTGCCTTGTGGGTCCACTGCCATAGTATAGTTGATTAACCTGTTGGAGACTATTACGAATTAACTTGTGTTGGGGTCTATGGAAAATGTGTGTTATAGTGAAATCAAACTGAATACAGAAAAGTATTTGAAAAGCACTGGAACAGGAATAGTAGCTCCTGAAAAGAAAATATTTACATTTTATTTCCCTGCCACTCCTGTAGGAGATCAGTCAAGACTTAATTGGCAGCCACAATGAGGTGCACTTTATTCTGTTCCTAAATACACCTGGATGAAGATCAGCAAAGCAGACAAGTCTGACTAGCTGCACAGACATAAATGGCAGGCACTGGACTCAAACAATGTGAATCCCCCTACCCCCCCCACCCTTTACCCCCCCCCCACCCAAAAAAAAAAGAGTGGAGCCCTGGTCATCAAATTGCTTTCAATGCAGCAGTGTTGCATGGAGTTCTGAGACTGAGGCCGCCCCACCCAAAAAAAAAAAAACAATACACACAGGTCACACACACACACACACACATACATGTTTTTGCCATCAATCGAGGACGTAATTTTTAATTGATTAATAATATGCAAATGAGGACCTTTGTGTGTGATATTCGACAGTCACCCGCGGACACACTCGGTTCCAACGGGGGACACCCATGTGTATAAAATGTTATGTTTGATTTTTAACAGGCAACCGAGGACGATTTTTGTGCACAGTAAAAAAAAATGATGATGCCCTGAAACGATTGCTTTTTAAATTTGCAATCGTTTGCACTAGGTTATGAACTGTGGACCGTCCTCGGTTCAGACATCGTCCGCGGTCTGATAGTGGAGTGTCAGACTTTCGTCCGCGATTGACGGCATTAACATACGCACACACACACACACACACACACACACACACACTGACACACACAACCTAAACGTACATGTATCCATGAGGTTTGTACAGCTACATTAGGTGACTCGGACCAAGACTGAGGCCACTACAAATTCGCCTTGAGGCCGGCCTCAGATTCAACACTGCAATACAGTATGTTTAATTAACGCGGCTTGGTGGACCAGATTCTGCTACAAAGTAACACAGCCTGTGGCTGTGCACAGCAGGTGTTTCTTTGTCAAGCCGATGACACTACTCACTATGAAATCGAATATTGACATTTTTGCCCTAGCTGCTTTCAGGAAAATTAGGCATGTCCACAGTATTTCAAAAATGGGACAACTACACTTCACTCTGCAGTGAACAAAGTAATATACTGATATGAAAGCCATCATGGCTTAATCTAGACACAATACAAGGAGATTTTGAAAAAAAACTGACATGTTTTGAAGACATTTTGTTGTGTACATACTATGCTGCACATAATTCTGCACATAATTCTGCACATGTATACGTGTAGCATTCTGTCCTTTTACTGTACATGCATAAGGTGTAAAAACTTCTTGTGAAGCTCCCTTCATGGTATTTCAATAATAAATCTTTTTCACTATCATGTACTTTGAATGTCACTTTTAAAATTTAGTACAATGTGAATTCTAATTTCATCTTTAAAATGGAATTTATAGAATTACCGGTTGTAAATATCTGTGTATATTTCATGTATTTCCGTCCAAATGTAACAAGCAGTTAGTATTTTGCATTTAACTACCCAGGTGAATGTACAAAAGAAAGAGTACAAGAAAACAATTCAGGACATGAGAGAATTATTTCAATAGCTATCTGGCCTTCACAAGAAGCTGTAGTTCAACTCTCACACATAACGGGGACAGAATAACACAAGTACTAATAAATTCAGATATCAAATTGTTGTCGACATCATCAAATTGATCTCAAGTCAGTGGTCATCCTCATTGAGCAACCGAACATATTTCATTAACAACAGCAGTGCACGGACAGCACAGATCACAAAACATTGTCAGTTGCTAAATTCGTCGAGAGGTCCTTGTCTGGCTACTCATACTAGCGCAAATTATATGTCTGTCCAGATAATTAGGAGTTTGTATAGTGATGATAGCTGCATTTTAGCCAAATATTTTTGTCCAAAATGTAAGTTGTAACTGTTAGTTTGTTTTCATTAAAATTAATGAGAATTGGAGATGATACTGATGATGACACAGTCATTGTTGTTGTTGTTGGTTTTGGGGGACATGACCCATTAGAACCAACATTAACAACAACAACGACTGTGACTGTGCCCTGAAAATGAAATTCAGAATGATTCAGAACAATGTTTTTAAGATTAAGAACCGATATTGTACTTACATTGCCAGGTCCCCTATAATCTAACGTAGAGTCCATGTTTACTCTGAGCTTTTCTACAGACAGACCTAACAAGAAATAATAACGAGTCTGAAAAACTGTGCATCCTGTACATACCTGCCTACTGAGACGAGTACTGTAGTACTGGCACAGCACTGTCACTGCCAACGCCAGCGAGGACTCCATTCCTAGGCCACGCCGCGCCGCAGGCTCGCCGGCCCAGCCCCGGCAAGGTTCCACAAAACATCGGCACACAACAACGCGGGGATATAAGAAATGTGACTTCACACAACAACGAGAACACAGACGACATTTTAATCACGCACACGCACACACCACCGTAATCATGTCTTTAATTACAGAACTTACGTTAAATCTTACACGAATTCAACAAATGCAACATCAAATTCTGCAACCGGGGACGAAGAACTTGTTTATTTCGTCTACTGTAGATTCTAGATCAAGCAGAATGATCGATTCAGGCCTTGCATATGTGATCGATCGCGTGCTAGCAAAGCTGAAGCAGCTCGAGGGGGCGCAATAAACGCCCGTGGGAACGGAAACAAACTTTTGACCAATGAAACTAGAGCGGGTTTTTTGTCATAGGTAGGCTATAATATAAATTTCACAAATCAGATAAAATAAGGGCGGAGAGGAGGAAATATATTGAATAGTACACACCTAGGTCAAAATATTTCAAAGCCCATGTAAGCCCCTATACAGTTTTGGTCGAAAATAGGCCTACCACTTTTTCTTCAATCTTTCACGAAGTATTTATTCTTTTGTACCACCAGACATCAGAAAAATAATGACATCAAACCTATGCAAAATTGTTTATAGTGACAATTTGTGATTTATGATTGGAGAGCAGGTTGCAGTGTATACATTTCCTAGTCAAGAGTCTGGGGGGGGGGGAGACAATTTTATTTATTATTTTTAAATTCTATTTTAAAAAAGAAAGAAATGGAGTCATTTCAGAGTGTGTGATTTTCAGGGCACCGATAGATGACAGGTCCATCTAAAAAACTCAATAAACGTAACCCCCAAAAAAGTGTATTATTTTTCAGCATTTACCAAAACCATACTCGAGCTTCAATTTTATCACAGGATTGCATGAATTTGATATAATTTTGAAATGAATGGCTGAATGAATGTCTGAATGATTTCAATTTAATCAATCAAAACAAATGAGCAAGTATGTTTTGTAACGATGTAATTCAATCGGTATTTTTAATAGTTGCAGTCCCCTCGGAAAAAAAGAGCAATTGCACTTTGATGTGAATATCATGCTCGCACAAATTCTACTTTTAAAAAAATTAATCAAAAAAATAAAACCTTGGCATTTCAAAGAAAAACGGGTTTGAAAATTGCCCATGCATAAATCAGCTGACAATCCTCTCTCTCTGCTCCACTCACCATCAGTTTTGTCTTCCCAAGATACAGTATATACTTTCAAACCCTTGCTCTCGGCAAAGGCTACCTTCCATTTCCAAAACATTTCCTTCAGTCCCTCCATTAGTCGCTCATCAAAACAAAGTCATCGGCACATGGACGATTCCGTACTAAAAAATTCGACATTTTCAGCATTTTTCAGTCTTCTGACCATACTGTACAAAATTCAAAATATCTTTCTTGGTCAGTTTACAGTACTAGGGGAAAGTAATATATACCAGTGGTTAACTGTAGTAAATTGTCCCTTTTACTGAAAATAAAAGCAAAAATGACGAGTGTCGCACGGGACGCACAGATGGCCCGTATGACACCCGACTATTTTCATTGTATTTCACAGAGAAATGATAAATTTCTCCCAATGTCCAATTATTACAATAGACTTCTGCTAGTACTATATATAACATGAACAGGGGCGTCGATCCGTGTTTCGGATTGGGGGGGGGGGGCAAAAGTGAAAAAAAATGTCGAAAATTTTCGGCGCGCTCTGCGCGCCAAATTGCAATACCAAATTTTGCGCGCAAAGCGCGCCGAAAATTTGACAATTTTGTATATTTTATGGTATTTTAATGCTAAGTTTGATAGTTTTATAGCGCTTTTTATACATATCCTTATATTTCATTTGATTTTTCAAGTTTCAAAATTATTGGGGGGGGGGGCAAATCTTTTTTGATATGTGTCGCCCCGCCCCCCCCCAGGACGACGCCTCTGAACATGAAGCTAAAACAATCTTGTTTCCTCATTTATGTGGACAGCAGATTGAAAAAAAAAATCGTATGAAAATTACCATTTCTCAGCATCGCCCATGCATATGCATCTCGTTCATTAAAGATTGGGTTATTGATTTCAGAGGATGTGCAAGTCCATTACTCCCTTCATTATCAATACCAAACGGTAGTTTAGTACTACAAATGATGTGTTGAAATCTGCAGATCCATTACGTCCTGATTCTTGTTTAATGTGAAAAACTAATAACGACATGTTACCAGAATGTTGTTCTTTCTGTGAGTTTCAATTTTGCTCAAAATGCGAATTGCGGTTACTGTGCACCGTAGCAAGACGAGCGCAGCCCTCTGATTGGCTAACGGATATCGCCTGCGCGACCTTTGGCTAACGGCTGATCGGACCATTATTGGAACGGCACGTGCACGTTTGACGTCGCGGATTTTTTTAAATTTCCTCCTGAGCAAATGGAAAAAGGATGAAGTTTAACCATCCAGATTTTCACCAAAACTCAATATTTTACCCCAAGTCTCTATGAGAGGTGTTTATTTATATTAATCTTCACATTGGATATGATTTCAGCTGATTTGATTCATATAGATGTTTCTTGACGTGCAAATCAATAACCCAATCTTTAAAAACCTTCTCTTGCACTCTCCTTAACCACAACCATTACAATCGCAAAAAATCAGCGGTGGCAACACAGAACCTTGATGCACAACCACTTTCACCTCACAAACTCCTCAGACAACTCAGAACCAACTCAACTCTTGTCTTTCGCTCCTTCATACAAACTCATCATCACTCTAACCAGTGTCTCCGGTTGACCTCTCTTTCTCATCGCCCACTCTATCATTTTCCTCGAAGCTCTATGAAAAACTTTCTCCAGATCAAGAAAATACAAATAACTTCTTCTTTTCACCTCAGAATTCGTCTAGTATAGTCTCTACAGAATGAACACTGCATCTATCGTTCCTTTCCCTGGCATAAAATCAAATTGCATATCATCCACGTTCACTATTCTCCGAAATCTATTTCCCAAAACCCTCTACAATTTCTTCATTGCATGCTCCAACAACTTCACAAAAATACGAACCGCAGCTTAGCCTTGCATCCCCTTTCCCTTTGAAAACTGGGACCACCACACTCAGGGCCCACTTATCCGAACCCTTCCTGACACAGCGCCATTATCACACCAATCTGTCCGCTCGCAATAACCATCACAACACTCGCTCTCGAGGGTCCAGCAGCCTTGCCTGTTTTCATTTGCCCTTTTGTCTGGATTTACCCCTCCTTCCCGACTAACCCTCTCAATTGGCGCTTCCACCACGTCAGCTTCCACCATCTGATGACACTCATTTTCATTTATGATTTCTCTCCATGTGTTTTTTCCATACTCTACCTCTATTATCTTTCTCACTGAAGCTCAGCTGTCCATCACTTCCTCTCATATATATGCCCCTTCTTCTTATGCGTTCACTATCTTAAATACCTTATTTGGATCTCTTTCAACTCACTCAACTCCCTCTCAGCCTCGTCCCTCATGGCTTTTGCCACCACCTTTTTCGCTCGATTCTTCATGTACTTGTACCTACCTTTACTTTCCTCAGTACCATTTTTAATCATTTCGTTGCGTCCATACTTCTTTCTCGCATCGTCTCTTTCACCTCCTCATTCCACCACCACATATCTTTTCTATCCTTTCTACCTTTCTTTTTTCCCCGCAAACCTTCATCCATGCCTTAACACCCTTTACTTAACCCTAATATTAACTGGGGGGGGGGGTCAATTTGACCCCCCCTCGACAAATTTCGCGACCACGCCACCGCGCAAAATTTTTCACCGCGTCGCTCGCCGACTTTTACATTTCAAGTCTTGCGCATCTTTTGTGACGTTTCGCGAAAATCGAACCGTTTACGACCGTGGCGGAGACTTTTAAATAACATGCATGTCAACGCCCAATTGCTCAAACGTGAATTTGTGTACAAAATAATGGAAATTGTGTTTTCAGCCATAAATCATAAATGTAATTGAATTTTGCTTTTACTCGATTGAAATGAAATTAATTTTATGGCTGTTTATAATTGCAAAAGTGTCCCAACAAATTTGCATCGAAGAAAACATAGAACAAAAGTCGAAAAAACAAAGAAATACCTAAGAAATCACAAAACAATAAATACATAAGAAATTAATTCCAATTCGCAAAATGTTTTGTGTAGATAATTGTTTAGAAATGTAAAATGAATATTTTCACACAGAAAATTACGCATTCTACTAGCCTATTGTAAGTGAGTTAAGGCGAAACCAAATTTCATACACTTAATTAGCGATAATTATATTACTAAAAAATAGAAAATTATTTTTTGAAAAATTTTACTATGCGTCGGAGCAGTTTACATCCGGCTCATGCGCACGCAAATTTTCGCGGCGTCGCGCGATCGGCGGCCGAGATTCTTGGGGGGGGGTCAAATGACCCCGCCCCCCGCCCGTAAAAAACTCGGTCTGGAAAATAGCCCAGTTAAAATAGGGTTAAAGCACCCCCACAAATCTGTGGGCATCAGCGCTCACAAGCCAAGTGTCCACGGTTAATAGTAGCCCGATAGCCAATGGCTAGCAAAAATCACGGCGGACTAGCCAAAATCTAAAGTAATTAGTCCGCATGGCTAGCCAAAACATTCATTCAATGTTGCATGAAACATTCTGAAAAATATTCAGTTTTGGGGAGTGGGCTAGTCAGAATTTTGGCGGACTACCCAAAATTTAAGCTAACTAGTCCGCCTGGCTAGTTAAAAAAAAGTTATGCGCGACCCCTACAAGTTCTCCAACCTTCCCTTCAAAACTCTTTCTTACATCTTCCTCCTTCAGCCTCCACACTCTCCTCTTCCCCTGCATCACCTTTCTCGCCACCTTTTTCACGTTCTTATTTTCCACCTTCCACAACAACCAGCCTATGTTCTCACTCCCCCGGTATCCCTTTCACATCTCTCAAAAGCTTATTCTGTCCTCTAACTCAAAGTCGATCTCCGTCTTATTTCCCCCTGATCTTTATGCCACTTTTCATCCTTCCTAAACCAACACCACTCACACAGCTCACTTTTGTCACAGAACTTCAATAACATCCTTTTCAAATTTTCTCTTCCCAATTCGGTATCCTCCATGCACACATTCAAAACTATCAATCCATTTTCTCGCATGTCCATTAAAATCACTGATACACAAAATCCGTTCACCCACAATTTAAACATCCCACTCACCCGCCATCTTACCATAAAACACTCCTTCTCCATACTTGTTCTCAAAATTTGCGGGGCATAACCGCATATCACTGTCTTAACCCATTGCTCAAATGCCATCACAATCGACATCACTCTGTCACTCCTTCCTCTCAGCTAAACAACCTTTTCACACAGTTCTTCATTCACCAGAAACGGAAATGTGCAATAAATAAGGAAATTTCTGTGTTTATAGAAATACATCCTTCATACTTTCATACTTTTGCCAACATAAATATCTCATTCTCAAAATATACGAGTTTTCCTACTAGGTAACGCGGGTTATAAATATTTTTTGGTCAAGTAATTTTTGCAAAGCTACAACAGATGTGACATAATGAAGAAATGAACTTGGTTTTGCAACAGCTATTGATTCATTGTTGCACAACCATCAAAGGGAAATAGGTCAATACTGTCCAAGTCAAAAACACCTCGTGTGATATTCCTAACTTCCCAGAACAGTTTGCAGAAGGGCCCTAGCATATGTTCTGGCAGAAGGGTCTTAACACTAAATTGTCTCTAACTTGAAAACCATTGGCTCTTTCAAATTAAATCCAAGTAGTGTGATATATTTTTTAGATCCTTCTGTCAGTCTGATGAGTGCAAAATCAAATGCAATAATATTTCTCAAATTAGGGAAAATTTCCTCTTACGGCCCTTCTGCTGGGAACATATGTTTAGGGCCCTTCTGCCAGACAACCAACAAGTTAAATGAACTAAATCTGGATTCTTAATGATCCAGTTTCTGGGAAAAGTTTGTAATTTTTTCAAAAAAATATTTTTTATTATAATTATTTTCTTTATTTTTTTTCTTTTCTTTATTTATTTATTTATTTATTTATTTATTTATTTATTTATTTATTTATATATATATTTACTTATTTATTTATTTATTTATTTATTTATTTATTTATTCATTCATTTTTTTGGGGGGGGGCAACAGTGGTACACAATGAAATTTAGGTACATGTAATTCATACTAACTAATTAATTCAACTACACACAATTATTCACGATCTAAGTAGCCAACTTCAACTGAATAAAAATAAAGCACTCTAATTCATTGAAAGATAAACATTTCATCAGAATTTATTTCCAAAATATCGGTGAACGATCAATCCGCAAATACAATTGGCGGTATCGTAAGCCACATCGTATCTCTGTGTGTTATAATAGTCAAAGGCATCGTATTATTTGACACAACAACAAGGCAATAGATTTCAAGGTCAAGTTCTGATTAACCTCAGGTTTTGTTTTTAACATATAAGGTTCCTCTCATGTCCAAACATTCCATACAAACACAGGACAATCAAAATTGACGTGATTTTGACAAATTGTAACAAAATAACATATCCAAAATGTTTTTGAATAAAACTGGAGTTAGTTCAATAGTGTGCAATTCCAGTATACTTTTCTTATTAATGTGATTCATTCAGTTTGTCTATAAACCTCTCCAATATTAATAATGCATCAAAGTCACTGTTTTAAGGCATGATTGTTATTTTCATTTCCATTTACAACTTCAGGATGGCTTTGTGATACACATCATTTACACACTTCCCAATAACTTTTCTTTTAATTTAGACATAATACATGATAGAACTCTGTTATTTACAACTTTATCACACTCATGAATTAATTCAGTGGTTACGACAATCAGTTTAGAAACAATCCATTCACTGAAATTTGTATAATGTAATAAAATATATTCATATACTTATGTATATATATATTATACATTTCTTCTATATTCACCAAACATCACAAAAATCATCCTCATAAATACTTGTTTAAATAAACAGCAATATTTTGTAGCTATGCACCAAATTATCGGTAGCCAAGATTATTTCACATGATATATATATATATATAGCTTCTATCAAATGTATATCAATAACAAATATGCATAATTAATATAGCCAAAGAATATATTCACATGAGTGCTTCAATACTTCGGTGAAAACTTCACATAGACAAATTCAACATCATCTCGGGGTAATGCTAACATCTTTCCATGAACATAAAGTGAAACACATGGATCACTGATTTAACCCGTAGACTACACAAACAGAATGAGCCCTGTATTGACTGTACAGGAATTACAGAATCCCGCAGGCAACGGGTTAGACCGAGATGCGTTTTGTAACAAAAGTCGGGAAAACTCATCTGTACAGGGTTGATTCTTTCATGAACACATTTCACAACAAAAAATGGATATGTCCAATCATATATCTCTTGATTTTTGTGTGTCTAGCACCATTGGAAAAAATTCATCAGAAAACCTGATACGTACCAAAAATGATTAAAATCTGTCAAAATATACACTGTGGATAAGAGCATTTTGACTTATATACACAGTAGGCTTTCGTTCTAACAAACTTCTTGGGATCAAGAAATGTACTTTGTTGTATCATATTTTACATTACAAAACAATAAAATACAAAGAAAATCTAAATATTGGCACTAGAATCATTTCTTTGTAATGAGATTTTATTACATCTGTGTTCTTTGTAACAGAAGTTCACTGTATAATTATTTTAAATGGGGGGGATTATAAAGTATTTGAATTTTAATCAAATACAAAATGTTATTTTCTGCAATTGATTGAGAGTAGATATCTTAATTTTGTGTGAAACTCTTACATTTGTTGTGACATAAAGAATCGGCAATTTACATACTAAGGATCCTATCAAAGTTAAGATTAATCATTATAGATATCAAATGAGGCACCTGCTTGAAGTCAAATAAATAATACCTTTGAAAGTAAATATAAACCAACAAGTCGAAAATTAAGCAAGAAAATCTCCGAATTAAATGTTTGTGCGTGTACACCATTAGCAATTATACATAAATGCAATACAGCAATAATCTTGATATAACTCACGAAACATCACAGAAATTCATTACTTTAAACCAACTCCAATGGGGAACAAGAGAAATTTATCTCATATCCAATAATGTATATGACCTATGACTTTTCACTTTATATTCTTTCAAAATTGTTGTGACTAAGAGCACTTTTGTGATTAAAATAGTTTCCGTCGACTTGTGACATTTCTTGTCAACCTACAGACACACAGAACATTCTGGTAGCTACGTGACTTGTAATGTTTTCATGTGAAGGCCACTACGTCAATGCATTGTCTATGGTAATAAGGACCTTGAACGCGACAATGTGTGAGTTAAGGTCATAAATGTTACCTGGGTGGGTAATAAAGTGGCATATTTAATTAAAGCACTAATCTTTGGTTATCACTGATGCAGGACTTAACATGAACCATATCCATTCACAGCAAGTAAGCACAAATTCATGAAAAATCATTTCATTTTTATAGGCCCCATAATATCTCTTCCAGCCATTAAAGGTAAATGACATGATTGGGGGTAGTCCTCAACTTTGGGTAAAAACTATTCAAGAATCAAATGAACTATGCAGAGATTCTACTGTGAAAATTTTGTAGTCAAAAGTTGATTCATTTTAAAATAAAGTCCAACAGTATGCCTTGTAACAGACAAAATTGTATTGTAGCCCTCTATGGGGATTAAATCTATCATGCCCCGATAAAATTAAACTGCCGGCCTGTTCAAGCTTGATT
>JZLH01S0629356.1:6487-19620 GCA_001188425.1 Eucidaris tribuloides | reverse complement strand
CCCCAACTGCCACCCCACCCCAACACTTCTGAAGCGCTGTCGACGCCCTTGCAAATTCAGAAATAATTTTGGAAAGCAATGAAGTGAATCAATGGTTGTATGACTAATACCCAATGGAGAAGGGTACAGTGAGACAGACAGATAGTCTTCACACAGAGGCCACAGACCCGAATGCAAACATGACTACAATCGCAAATCAATCTTTTTACAGTATCTTTACCCGTGTGAAAGCAACCAGAACCATGATTACAGATCAAATCATGAAATTAAAATCTTGTTCTAGAGGTGTTTGCTATTGATTATGATTCTCCCAAATTGTGTCCAGTCTTCTTCAATGAAACATATTGACTTCAATGTACAATTTTGGAGGTGGAGCTCTCATTAAAGGCACTGTATAACAGTGTTTCCAGTTTTAAAAATCTGAGCTGCATGATTCCCCATGTTACCAGTGTCTCTGACATGGTCTAAAAATGAAGCCCTGAAAAAATTGCAGTTTAAAACGATCAGTAAGTGCTTTAAAAAAGTAAAAGTTATTGAGAGACCATTCCAGCTTTCCCCCATAGACTGCTGTGTTGCAGAATTTCCTATCGCCCAATAGGAAATTAATGTACCAATTTGAATCTGCACATATTGTACTAGTGACAGCATAACTGTCCAAACTTTTGTGTTCTAAGGTGTTTATTTGCCCATCCAAACACTACCAGATATGTCAGAAATCAAGGTTTGACAATTTTTTAAATAAGGCTTCCACACTGTTATATAGTGTCTTTAACTTCCACTGGAATACCATCATTTCCAGGGCTTGCGTACAAGTGTGTCACAGCTGGGCGATCCATCCTGTGAGTGGTTGATTGACAGTTTTAACCAGATACATGGCCCTGCCTCTTCACTAGAATCTTGAATTCTAATCACATTGTCCATGAATACTTTTATGGTCACTGGGTCAGTAACTCTATTCCTTGTACAAAATTGATTTTAGACCATTTTCGAGAAATTGAAATATTGCAGACACAAATGCAATCACGTTTTGAGTGAAATGTCTGTTTTCATCAGACCACCTTCTTGATTCTATACACAGGACTTCAATCAGATATTTCAACACAGAAATGCCAGTCATTACATTTCTTTTTAAATCTAAAAGCAACTGTTATTGTGGCTGTGAATGCTCAGGCCAGGGTCATGTTATTATTGGGTTTATACACAAAATCAATAATTACTCATTTATAAATTAAGGTCATAACATTATTCAGCATGATTTGAATTGTCACTGTCATGATCATCACTATCTGATACACTGATACACCAAAAAGTCTCCTAATCAAATAATATATTGCTTTATCAATTCCAGGAGTGTTATTTACATGATACAGTTTGTGTTTGGTGAGTGAAGATCACTTTCAGACTGCTGCTAATCTTGACATTAGTCATACCTGACCTGTACAAATGACTTCACATCTTTTACATGTTTTATGGTAACAACAGAGAATACTCTATTCCCATCATGTCCTATACACCATTGGCATTTCAACCTACCATTAACCAAAACAGCCCGAATAAATGATATTCTGGTCACAATCATCATATGATCTGAATGCAAGCTGTATAAGAAGCGCATTTGTATAATTGTTGTATTATCACAGTTTACAAATACATGTGCATGCATGTAGAGCACGATCTGTGTACCTCTCTGTTAAGTTAATAAAGATGTTGTTATATTTTCAAACACTGATTGAAAAGTGATTCACCTCATGTCCTGAATCATTCTTTATTTCTTTCGGGGGGGGGGGGGTCCCCGCTGAATTGTCCTTTTTATGTTTACCTGCTTCCAAATCGTAAATCCCCTTGCACTTGGTATGTGAAAGTAGTCAAAGTAATATCACCTTGAATTCTTCCCAACTGTTTATTTGTCTCATCAGGGAGCTTCAAACTCCTTGGTCTCATCAACACATTGCATGTTATCCTTCACAATATATCGAGCATGTTTTTTTATGGACAATGTTTACCGAGTGTTTAGTGGATTAAAAATGTATTTGGGGGGAGGGGGGAGGTAATGAGTAAGCTGACTTGGCTGCCAACCTGTTCAATTGTTTGCAACTAATATCACCTTGAAATTAACAGGTTTTAAGCTATTGTTTGTTTGTTTATTTGTTTATTTATTTGTTTTGTATTAAAACCTTGTGTTTCTCCCTCATTAGTACTATCAAGTGATGCACACAGTTGTGATATACATGTATGTGTTTACAAGGATATTGACTGGCTGTTTCTACCATAAATCCTAGCCCACTTCCATTGTATTTTTGAACTAGTTACAGCAGGTGTATAATTTTGGTCAATCTGACAAGGTTTTTATAAATCTTTCCTGAAGTATGGTATTGTCATACCACACATCAGAAAACATCACCGAATCAACTGAACAAATGCTCAACATTGTAGATATCACAAGAGACATTACCTATGGAAAACTGTCACCCCCCCCCCCCCCCCACACACACACATACACCCTTCAATTTTTATTAATTTAACAAAAAATTGAAACATTTTTTGAGTTTGTGAATTGCACAGCATGAAAAGATGACATCTGGTCTAAAACACATGGAGACAAATTTATTTTTCACCAAATAATAACACTATACACAGCCCTTAAGTTAGAAAAGTAGCAGATCAGATATGGATGCTTACTGACTTCCAATTTAGATTGCAGTTGTGAAAAACAACATCACCTTGAAATCAATGGTATTTTGTTATCTCTCATTACCTTCACTCATTACCTTCTTATTTCATTACTGCATTTGGTATGTGTAACTTTTTATATTGAGGACTGTAGACCACAGCGATTATGACTAGAGGGTATCTGTGAGCTACTCTCAATGTCCATTTCAAATGAATGTTTTTATTAATTAATTAATTATTAATTCAATTATTCACATATTTATTTACATATCTACATGTAAATATCTACTTCTTTTTATGTTAAACTTCATTCAATAGAATATTATTCTCATATGAATTACCTAACAAGTATCAAGTAACCATAATTATGAAGACATTATAAAACAACAACAACCATATCCTTTAGGCCGCCTGTAAGGACTGTACATTGTACATGTATGTAGCAACACAGCATGTGCAGTACACCACACTAACCTGGGGACAAACAAACACTATTTAAAGCCAATCTTTACAATCAATGATTTCTGGAGGCCACAACTAAAGAAATCAATTCCACAATGATCACCAATGTTAAAGAGTCATGTCATAGAGAGTGGTTGATAGCAGTGGTGTGAAATGAACTGTTCAGAAATGACAGTTTACTACAGTGTATATAAAAAGATTAGAGAATAAATATGGTAACTTAACCCTTTGCATACTAATGTTGCATTTGTGCACAATTGTACAATTGAACAATCGTAATAATTATTTTTCTCCTTCACCCTTGTGCAGGAAACACTAAAAATAACTATAAATGTGCTTAAGTAACATCTTTAGACAAATTACCATTTTCAATACCGCAATAAGGAAAGCAAAATTCAAAGAAAATATATGAACAGAACAATTGTCATTATTATTCCCTCAATAAATTCAGCATGTAAAGAGTTAATTAAAGCAAAATATCAGGTGTTTTATTTATTTTTTTCTTGGAGGGTGGGGTGGGGGATACTTACTGAGCAGTCTGCCTGTTTTATGAGATGTTTAAACACAAACTTTATTTGACCATCCATTTATGAGAAAATAGCATGGAAAAGGGAGCAAAGTAGAGTAAATTGTCATGTTTTTGTCCCCCCCCCTAAAAAAAAAACATGAATTCACTAAAAGATATAGTCCCAGAAAACAGTACTGATACCTACCTAACAGTGCTACCATGTGGTAAATGCCTGATGCTAGTCATTGGGATGCTCCGGACAAGATCGATTCCTCTCAAACCAACTGTCAATGCACCTAGGAGAAGAGAAACAAAGAAAAAAACATCTTCATGAAATATCTTCATTTCAATTTCTTGCACATTTAACCGCCAAAAATATTTTTTTTTATACTCACGATTACATCGTCACCCTCACAAATTTTCATCATCATCACTTTAACCATCATGATTGTCATCATCATCATCTTTGTTATCATTATCATCGATCGTTGATGTCATTGTCATCATTAACCATAATTATGTCCACATGCACACACAAATGCCCAGGCCTACACATTCAAACACACACACGCACGCAAGCACGCACGCACGCACGCACGCACGCACGCACGCACGCACGCACGCACACACACACACACACACACACACACACACACACACACACACACACACACACACACACACACACACACACACACACACACACACACACACACAGTTTAATAAATCAAGGATAAACTCATTGGTTGCACCTGTGCAGTCATGGACAAATTGTGTATACATGTACAATGGCGAAGCACAGTAATCACAAACATTTGTGAGATAAAATTGAGGATGTTTTCAAATGACTGAGGTCACTGGTTTGTAGATTAGAATTTAATTGTATTTTTTTTTCTCTCTCTCTCTCACACACACACACACACACACACACACAGTCAACTTCTTTGCAATGTTAGAAGAACACTGTAAGTGTAACCAACTGAAGTATACCTCATTATTTGACTCCAGAAGTACCCTCTGAAAAAATAAGATTTTAACCCCATGCCAAGTAAGAAGGTCTTAAATTTGGCAATGCCATTATGTACTGTGGGACTTGTGGGTACAGAAGTCCTACAGTACTCGTGAAAAAATGCACATCAGGTTTTCTTAGACCCGATTTACACCAAGCTCTTAGGCCAGCCTAAAGCTTGGTGTAAATGCAAAGGAGGCCCGAGGCCCTCCCCGATTTGGGACTACCTCTGGAGGTAGTCTCGGCCGGCCTAAATCCAGTGTAAATGGAAAGGAGGCCTCGGGCCCCCAATTTAGCACGCGATGCGGCGCAGTTACGTAATGCACAATGCCAAAACTCACGAACTAACTTCCGGTGTATACATAGCGTGCGGGTAAACCATAATCACACCAACTATCGTACATTTAAAAAAAAAGACAACAAAATACATGAACTATTACATCCATTTGGTATTTTTTATACTGTTGTTACGAACTGCATTATGTGGTATCAACATTAAAATTACACAATGAAAAATTGCTGTTTACTTCACAGTCTCATTCCAACATTTTTTTTAAAATCAACTCTAATACGAGAAACTTATGTTGGGATGTCATACGTGCAACGTGTATAACAAATCGTGCACGAAAGAAATATACTACTTTCTTTTACATCAATGATAGGGAGACACAATGGAGCGAGTTTTGGAAAGGGGGCCTTGAGGCCGGCCTAATATTTGGTGTAAATGCACAAAATTGCGGGCCCCGGGCCTCCAATTTAGGCCGGCCCGAGGCCGGAATCGGGCCGGCCTTTTGGTGTAAATCGGGCCTTAGTACCACATCACAATTTGCCATACACTGTGGCTTTGATTGCTATACACAAATTTCCAGAATTGTAGCAATTTTACATTGCACTGAGTAGAAGTTTGTAGAAAATATTTGTCCTTTGACTGAATTTTCTTTTATAAGATTTGAGAAGGGGCTGCACATGGCATATCAAGCCCTGTCACATATTGGCTAATTAATTCAGATGCCAGATGTATTTCAGATAAATGTATTCACCACAAGCAGACAGATTAAAATTAGACAATACAGTTTGGTTATGACTCCATTTGCTACTTTAGACCATCACATGTAAACATGGTGCATGGTGCAAGTAGTCACGCGTCAAAATAAAGGGCATATAATTAATGGGATATGTAGGGTTGACTGATCTATGCGCCTACTGCACAACTCGTATAAATTCTGGTCACCCCTAGCAACCATACAGTGCCAAGGCCTGCATTTTATCATAACAGGGAGAATATTGCCTGACTTATTGGTTAATATTTCAATCAAGATATCAATCAACATAATTTGTGCTGTTGCCCTATCAGGAAAGTACAGTATTCCTCAAATTAACTCCACATACACGTAATCTGTATAGAATACTCAAATACTTCATGAACATTGTTCATCATTGTGAGAATTCAATAAAAGAAAAGCGTCGAACTGTGATGTCTGAGCTAATGCTTGAATGGACAAATCCACTTGAATCCAAAATTTCAGAAATGCTCTCACTAGCAGGATACATGTACATAACGTAGGGGTAACCCATATATGGATAAATATTGAATATCGTCGGTATAGAGCCAGAAGGGCGTTAATGCACAACATGTTGAGAACCAGAAAGGCGCTATCACTGTACAAAGTCAATTGCGTTAATGCCCCACTGGTTGTGACTGTGTATTGTGATAGTGCCTTTCTGGTTCTATACCGACGATATATGATTTAAAGGTTAGTGACAAGATTGTGTACACTTGAAAATGCCTCAAGAACCAAATGAATCGAAATATATGCCAACTATTCACCAGCTGGAGTGGATCTCCCAGCTGGAAGGATTTGTCTCTAATTTGTTTACTTAAGGAGAATCCAGCATGAACGTACTAGTATTTTAATTCTATCGGGGTACGATAAAATAAGACCCATAGACAGCCACACAGCAGGTTTGCCTGCCACGAGGGATATTGACATTAGTTATTTTAGAATGAGTCAACGTTTGACTACAAGATTTTCACAGGAAAATCCTTACATAGTTTACTTGATTATTTATACAGTAGTTTCAGCCCAAGTTGAGGACTACCCCAATCATGTCATTTACCTTTAAACATCAGGGTGGACTCTTTTTGTAAAACAGTGCTACAGCAGTCTACATGTAGGCCGACATGTACAGTACATGGGGGAAACAGGTTTCAGGTTTGTGTGGTAAAATCAATCACTCATAAATGTTCATAGCACTGAATGATCATTTTGCAGTAGGTAAACATTTTAACATTTCTTTTTAAAGGCCTCCATCTATAAATGGAAAAATTGTTTTACATTGTAATTCTAGTGGATATGAATGAATGTGATGGCAGGTGTGCTAATCAAAATACAAATTCATTATCGTACCTCGTAGCTCATAATGCTTTACCACAAGACACTGACAGGCCAAACTGTTATTACTGTACCAATAGGTGATAGATTCAATATACACTCCATATTTCAAAGAGCCATAATTTATGTGCGAGCCAGTAGTAAAAATATACTTCCAATTTCTTTGACTTGTGTTTTGTTTCCCTTTCAAATTTTCTTGGAAATTTATAACGTCTCTCACTATCCTCTGAAAGGGAAACAGTGAAGAAAACGCAAACTATATTCTGTCTACTGACTCACACATCAGTCATCTCCCATTGAAATATATTGAATATATCACACTACTATTACAATTTGTGTCTTGTGTAGCCATCAAGAGCTGCATGTATAAGGTGCAATAATGTATGTGTATGTGTTAAACTACACATAGCACACGTTTCAAAACAATGCATCGCTCTTCATATTCTTTCATTCCCACTAGAATAACATATAATGCACATTAAAATATATGTTGCTTCACTGTCTCTTTCTTATGATATAATGATCAAATATTAACCAGTTAGCAAATTGTGGTCAATGCCGATTATATCATGCTGAGTTTCTCACATTCAGTAAGTACATGTAAATGTACGTCAATTTCCAGTGTATATTCATGACTACCATTGACCTGAAGTACTAATATTAGGGTATGTAAATGTGTATGTGTGTGTGTGTGCGTGTGTGTGCGTGCGTGCGTGCGTGCGTGCGTGTGTGTGTGTGTGTGCATATGTGTGTATGTGTTAAAGTCTGTTTGTATATGTGTAGTGTGTATGGGTGTGTTTGTGTATGTGTGTATACGTGTGTGACAGTGTGTGTGTCTGTGTGTATTGTGTATGGGTGTGTTTGTGCGTGTGCCTGTGAGAGAGAGAGACTGTCCCTACTCCCAAAACACATACATGTGTATTTGCACACATGGAGTGTACATATGTGACAGGTACATATAATACTACATGCACAGCACATGTCAGCACTGTGCGTGTAATTTTCAATATTTACGAGTGCAAACTTTGGCATACGGTGGATATATCATGAAGCATGCAGGATTCGTCAGGGCAACTGCGTGCCGTGGCCGGGGTGAGGACAGCTTGCCACCATGACGACGCCTCTACGGTGACGCAAAATTCATTATCGTCAGCGGCACAGCCCAGCACGGTGAATGACATGTCAATTTTCACAGCTCCTCTGCCGCCATGGCACCCTCTCGTAACAAAGAAATTTCAGAACTGGGCCAATAATTATGCTGGCACACCTACATGTACGTGTAGTGGTTGGGGGTGGGGGAGGGTGGCTGTGATCTGGAAACTGGAAACTGATACAAATGATTGGGAACAGCACTTGTTTTTTTAATGTTAACAAAAGCAAATGAGCACTGTGATCTTTAAATGATCAGTTGGAAGATATCACAATACTATGGCTCAAATGTTGGACCCTCTTCCCCATTTGTTGTTTTTCATAAATTACTACGAACAAAGTGATAGCCATATGTCTAATGTGTCTACTACATCAGTATTTAACCTTATCAGACTTTTGACTTACTTATGTGACCTTTGACCCCAATATAACATTGATGTCCCAGCAGAGCATCTTTCGTCCAAGTTTGGCTACAAACACACTTACACTTAGAAAGTTATCAATTTCAGTAAAAACTTTCAACTCATAATGACCTTCCACCTAAAAATATGTACATGACTTTTGATCCCCATATAACATTGATATCCCCACAATGGAATCTACCATCCAAGTTTGGTTAGAAAAGGAGTTAAGGTTAGAAAGCTACCAACCACATTACAAGTATTATTTAACATTTGACCTACATGTAATTTGACCTTTGATCTCCATCTTGACCTTTAACCCCCAAATAATAATGAGGTCCCTGTAAGCCATCTTAAAACGGTTAAATGGTTGCAAAGTTATTCAAGTTTCATATTTGTTACAGACAGTAAAGAATGTCGGTATAATAAATTTCCGGTATACCGATACTGCTGAAAAAATATCATTAAAACCCGGTATACCGGCCCGTAGCGGGCGACTCGTGACTCTAGCAACTGCACAACTCAATGCTGTAAGCACTACACACACAACATTAATGGCAATGTGTGGGACTAAGTCAATTATTGACTGACGGTAGAACAGTTGAAACGATGTACAAGTGAAAATATTTTTAATATGAACATACCTCTATCATTGGTAACAAATATCAACAACAATAAACTGTTTGACTCACCAAAATACGGATTATAACGTCTTTATAAAAGAAATTTCCCTCCCCATATCAGTCTTGCGCACACAAGAAAAATATCAGATCGCAAAGATTTGCGTGGTCGGCTCTAGCTCTATTTCCGTCTTCTGGACATGCGCCCTCAACGGTAAATGACAGGAAAGGACAAAGGCAGCAAATCTCTCTGTGGCGCAGCTAGAGCACTGATCTAGAGTCGACGGGAATTGAGTTGCGACATTGATGCGACATGCGACATGTCTGTATGTGAAAGCGGTTAGCAATCGGCAAAACCCGCGTGAATAATCAAAGAAATATCTCTTTCGGAAGCAATTTATTGTGGAAGGAAAGTTATGAATTATAAATGGATGTTGTTATTTTGTCGATATATGATAGCAAATATCGGGAAAAAATAGAATATCGGAAAAAGCCGATATAGCGGTATTTTATGAATGGCAATACCGACAATACCGACAAATTAAAAAACCGTTAAAAACCGATATATCGGAAAACCGACATACTTTAACAGACAGATAACGAAAGCGTAGTCTCACTCCATCTCGATGGCTCAACAAATATGGAAGCATTTCAGATCATGCGATCAATGATACTGGTCTACTCTAAAAATAAAATAGTTGAAAAATAATTTTCCAACAATGACTAAAACATCCACTGCCTTTAAAGCTACAGGTCCTGGACTTGCAGAAACACAGTATATCATATCATATTGAACATGTAGTCATGTACACTAACTATATAATATCCAGGGCTCGACACTAGCACTTGCCCGCTTGCCCAGGGCAAGTAAACTTTTATTTTGGGCAAGTAAAAACTCAAAATGTTAAAATTTACTTGCCCAATTGGGCAAGTAAAATTTTGATCATGAAATGAACAAAACACATCCAAATATCTTACCAAAAACAAACAAAATGTGTCTAAAACTTTCTGTTCAGTTAACTTTTATTTCATCATTATTTTGTTCATTGTACTTCATTTATTACTCTGTAAATTCATAATTCACACCTTTTCCTGTAAAAATGCCCTATTGGCTAAAATCAGGAGGAATAATATTTAATATTTTTCACTATTGTTTGTCTTTGGGCAAGTAAATTTTTCTTTCGGGCAAGTAAAAATCTGAAAGTGATCATAGAGAAAGTAGGAAAAAAAGTGTTGAGCCCTGTAATATCATACCCCTTCTCCTTTGACTGAGAGGAGACGGGTTAAGTAATTGATGTGGTGGTGCACGTTGGCAAACTGTCACACTGAACTACAGGGAGCAGATTCATTGCCAGCGGGCAACAGTGATTGAGTTTACTTAATTCCAACCTGTGTCACTTTCACACGATAAAATAATCATTTTGAATCTCCCCCTAACCCACGCTGAGTGTGAGCTTTGACAACACCGGACACGCTGCTCTCCGCAGACCGACCATTTTCGCAGAAATCCAGGGATAATTATTGCTGATGGTTTCTCAAGGTGGAAATGATATATGGCAAAGCCATTTTGGCCAAGATGTAATTGAATGCAAGGCATACTGTACATAATCTATTGCACAAATACTACTACTAATAACAGTTCATTCTTATATAGCGCTTAATACCTATAAGATCAGTCTAGTATATGTAGATGTTTTGAACAATAAAAGGGAAAAATTCATATGTTTAAGTAGGAATTGCTGATGCCACATTCTTCATGGAACACTGTATACTTCAGGAATTTACACATTAAAAATAATTTTCTTGAAATAACAATCCACCTGAAAACAACTACAAGAGCAAAATGGTAATAAAACAATCAAGGTAATACAAAAAAAAATGACTGACAAATGAAACAAGAAAGAAACACAAAAAGTTACTACAAAGTAAAAAAAAATCAAACAAATCAAATGTAAATGAATAAAGAGGTAAACATGTTGAAGACAGTTTGATTTTGTTTTAAAGATTGTGTTTGGGATTTGCAAGTCCATTACTTCCCTTCATTATCAATACCAAACGGTAGTTTAGTACTTACAAATGGTGTGTTGAAAGTTTGAGATCCATACGTCATGAATTTGTTGTTTTATAAGAAAAACTAATAACGACATGTTACCAGAATGTTGTTCTTTCCGTGAGTTTAAATTTTGCTCAAATTGCAAATCGCGGTTATGCGTACATTGGCATGACCAGCGGAGCACACTGATTGGTTAAACGGCTAAACCCTGCCCGATCTTCGGCTAACGGCTGATCGGACAATTTTGGACGTTGACGTCACTGTAAATTTTGAAGTTGAAATGTCCAGATTTTCACCAAAACTACGTATTCTACTCAAAGGTTCTATGACAGGTGTTTATTTATACTAATCCTTACATTGTGAATGATTTGAGCTGTGCAAATCCTGTAATCTGTCTTTAACACACATTTTCCACGGACATCGTGAAGAGATATCTTGTGTCTAGTTTTCAACGGGTTAAGAAAGAGAGAATGAAATAAAGACAGGAAAAAAAATCCTCAAAACAGAAATATAGCCATAACTTGGGTCAATACAATAAATATTGGATTTGATTCCATGTGGTACTTACCCTTTATGATATATGCAAAGGCATGGTAGTCTGGCTATGGTGTCTCCTTGGGACATATCTTCTAGACATATTACACATTCACCTGAATCTACAGTTAGTACGTCTTCTGTACATGGAGAACAACAGAAAGGACAAACAGTCATCATTATTATCATCATCATCATCATCACCATCATCATCATCATCATCATCATCATCAAAATCATCATCATCAGCATTAGAATCATCATCATCATCATCATCATCATCATCAAAATCATCATCATCATCATAATCAGAATCATCATCAGCAGCAGCAGCATCAAAATCATCATCACCATCATCATCAGCAGCAGCATCAAAATCATCAGCATCATCGTCATCAGCAGCAGCAGCAACAGCAGCAGCATCATCACCAGCATCATCATCATCATCATCATCATCATCATCATCATCATTATCATCATCATCATCATAATCAGAATCATCATCATCATCATCATCATCATAATCAGAATCCTCATCAGCATCATCATCATCATCAGCAGCAGCAGCAGCAGCATCAGCATCAGCATCATCATCATCATCATCATCATCATCATCATCATCATCATCATCAATCAAATCAAAATCATCAGTATCATTATCATTACCATCTTCACTGCCATCATTTCAGCATTATCATCACCATCATCACGCATCCAAAAGCTCCAGTTAGCTACCATAAACTTAGTCTGACTGCCAGACCATTATTCTGGAATCTACAGCCAAACCTGTATCCATCATACCGCGGAAGGCCCCTGCTTCGCAGGGGAGGTCTGAAATTCAGACTACCATAAACTAACAAACAGAACCATCCCCCACTCAAATAAAAGGCAGGGCTCAAACACTAGCACTTGTCTGCTTGCCTGGGGCTAGTAAATTTTGCTTCTGGGCAAGTAAAAATATATTGAAGTCAATTTTACTTGCCCGGTTGAGCAAGTAAAAATTTCAACTCAAGAGAAGTTAGAGAACATTTAAGAGTTAAGACGTATGTTTTTTCAATTCAGTTTCAATTTGGGTAAATGCCAACTAGAGGAGATCAGGAGAATCTGTCAAAACACACTTGACAACTAAAAATTTTGTTTGGGCAAGTAAATGAATGAAAACAAAGAGTTTGCTTGCCCTATTGAGCAACCAGCCTAAAAAGTTAGTGTGGAGCCCTGAAATGGTAACTTATTACCTGTATGTTTGGGAATGAATCAATCAATTACATGTTTTTTTAGATTAAAAAGTATATTTAAGATTGGCATTTAATTTCATTGAAGATCAGGAATGATAT
>JZLH01S0629342.1:0-14963 GCA_001188425.1 Eucidaris tribuloides | reverse complement strand
ATTCAAATTGTTGCTTTCCTTCTGTCCCACATCCAATATATGTGTTTGCTGTAGCTACACTTCACCCATGAACTGCAACAGCATTTTTTTTTTCTGAGCTTTCGAATGAAGTGCTAAACCTTTCACAACTAATCGCAGTTCAGGCAAGTCTCAGAAATCCATGGTGAAGTGACTCCTAAAGTCACAAAGTTTGGCAATCAGAAAAGATGGAAAAGGTGGAAAACATATCTTAAATTTTGTAAGATTTGTAATTTAGGGTAAATTTCAACAATAATGATTATACTGAAAAAAAAAAGCCCATGATTTGACCCATTTAAATAAACATTCAAACTGACAAGACGCTCTTGGAAACATTCATTTTTGTACTCGACAACTCAGCAGACGATAGCGATTGCTTCACTATCTTTTAGCATGATCAAAAATATAATTTAATTTCAACATGATACATCTTCAAATATTTTGCAGTCACTGTTTCAAAGGAATGAGTATTACCAAAAACAAGAATACACATGTCTGAACTGCATATGACCACAAAACTCCAGCACTTATAATTCTCAGTTATAAGCAAATTGAAAAGTTAATACTGCAGCTGCTTCTACTTCAATAGCAAACCCTGTTTCTCTGTTGCAGTGCATCTAGATAGCAGACATGGCCGACCCCTTTCTAACCGGGCTGCTTGCAGTTTTACCAACATGGTGAGTGGTGACAGGGGTAGATCTTCAAGCTGACCGGTGACTTCTTTCTTCGCGCATGGTTACGCTTCTGGAATCTGTCCGTGGTGACCTACTTTTGGCCCTGAGCCCGTCAGTCAGCCTCTGATGGCGCTGTATAGCATGTCTCGTACTTCGGGTGATGTGAAGTTGTTGCTGGAGAAATAAAACGATTATGTAGAAAGCAATGGCGTCACTCAGAGTCAGGATGATGTACAGAAATTAAAATAATCTCAGAACTTCAGCAGGGCTAAGCTAAATCCCAAAATGAAGTGAGAAATGAAAAAAAAGAAAACATGATGATGGATGCCATATAACTTATAAGCCATGCTGATTGCAAACAAATGACGCGGTCTCTACGCTTATCTGCATCTGTGAGGGATTCATTGCCACACTACACACTTCTGCAGTGATTAGAACTTTCATTTCACTTAATACAAACTCTATGTGGGTTTTCTGCCATTTCCAATTTCACATGAGGTTGGGAGAGCAATTTCTATTCAACATAGGAGTTTATTAATTTTTGTTTTTGTGTGTGTGGTGTTTTCTTTAGAGGATAGGATAGCAGGCATCAGATGTCGTGCTTCCGCCATGAAATGGAACAGGGGTAAAGGAAGAAAGAACAGTTTCTTGATTGTAAATCCTTATGCGAATTTAGAAGAGTACATGAGTGGAGGAGGGAGGAGGGGAGGGAGGAAGAGCGAAGAGGAGGAGACGGAGGAGGAAGAGGGAGAAATGGACTGTCACTAAGTTATTACAGCAATTAACTTGATCATTGCACTCCCATGATTGTTGTGTCCTGTGTTCTGACCCTCAGTACACCGCAGTCTTCAGCCGTGTTCTCATTCAATAGGATAGTGTATGTACGAGGCCCATCTCATGCAAAACCTAGGAACATTTGACAGCCACACAAAAATCAATTATTTTCCCGGCTTAGTTTTTTATTTTGATACCCTAGAAAGATCTTGGCAGATCAAGCCACATAAATTCAGATTCGATATTAAAACTAAAGTATAATGGGAAATTTTAGTGTTGACATATAATAATCCCAACTGCCAATCCACTGCCAAACCACCACGAATATCAAACACAAAAATTGGCCCATCCTTTTATGACAATTATCAGTAGAAAAATCAGTCTTTTAATTCATAAGACATTTTCATGCGCTTGATAAGTTAATTCCAATGATACGGTATGAACATCATAAACGAAATGCATTAATTTAGCGACAACTCCTACTGCTTCTTTTGTTGCGGAGAAAGTTACGTCCCTGTTTAATATTATTAGAACAAAAACAATCACCTCATCCCCTGTATCTGTAACATTAGATCTTAATCACTGCGTCACACATTTTGAGTTGAACAGTTCATCAAGTCTACGACATGAACATTTCCTACAACTGAATTCTAAAACAAACAAATTGGAACAATTTTCCCCCATAAATCTTGTTAACAGCCTCAGCAACATGAATAATTCTAAACATTTATACTGTTACATAGTATAGTATTTTCTAGTGATGGAGACACTTCCAGCAATGCATGCACATTGATTCCAGCTTTTCGGAATTCCTTTCCCAGGTAATCTGAAAGCTGTAATGAGGATCAAAAGGTAAAATAAGAGGAAAAAGTACAGAAATAATTGAAATAATGATTCACCCTGTAAGAATGGAACAAATAATACCACAATACTATCTAATTCAAAGCCAGATAAGCTCTCAAGTGTAGCAACCAGGAGAAATATTTATTTAAGGATAGTCTGCATTAATAAGAACTATTCAGAATGCATTCTGTTTCTCTCCAAACCCTAGTGATGAGCTATAAATTCTTCCATCTGTGTCTATGATTACATTTGCAATATATTAAATGCAACTTTGCATACATTAGTTTAGCTCGTCTGGCACGCCTTTGGCAGCTATCAGCGTTGTGAAGCACCGATCACACTGGAGGAGATGTTGCTGCGACTCCGACTGCTCTGTCCGGCGAACATAAATAAACAGTTCAGTTGATTCATTGAATGAATTTGATGGAGAAGTCGCCATGATGTACCCTGACATCTCCTTGAGACAAGCTGGGATTTTGTTGTTAATGTTAAATAAATGTTTTATAAATGTGGATTTCCATGTGATGTTGGTAAAAATTACACACTGCATAGCAGCAAATTCTGTAAGAAGAATTATCAAATAAATCAAGTATGAACTTAAATCTGGCAAAATCACAAAGTCCCCCACTATTGCCATTGGAAATGTTGAAAACAAGTTTTCCCGTCAGTCATAAATAGAGATCTCATACCTGTGTTTTTTATTATTCCCTGACCGATGCAATAACCCAGATACACATTATTACAGCCTACCTCTCGGAGTTCTTCTTGTCCCTCGGAGTGGAGGAGAATGACGGCCTTTAGGGGTGCAAGCTTGAGATGTTAGGCGGAGAATCTCTCGCATCACTCTCTTCCCTTTGAGTGTCCTCTCTCGCTTCTCTTGATGTGCGTCAAGTAGAAGGCTAGCATCCAGCTTCGAGGGAGGCGACAGTCTCTTATCATGTGGGGCACAACAGACTTCCGGCCATCCTTGCCCTGTTGGTATTAAAGTGATTGATAGCTAACATTGTGAAGCTTCATTTAAAAACAAATTGTCAAACTTTGATATCTGAGCTATATTTATATGTAGTGTTTGATATGGACAAATAAACACCCTGGAATACAAAAGTTGGGAAATTTATGCTGCCATGCAAGATATGAATGAAAAAGAATTAATACTCGGGCGAGTAAAAATTAGCCTAGATCTACACCAGTAAGTCTTTGAGAGAAAATGGCAGGTGAATCAAGTCAACTTACGACTTTCACTTTTTTAACACACTAAATAATCATTTTTGAAATACAATTTTTTTTTCAGGGCTTCATTTTAGACCTTATCAAAGACACTGGTAGCATTGGGAATCATGTAGGCTCAGATTTTTTTTAACTGTGGTAAATGTTAGCAATGACTTTAAATGATCATCAAAATTAAAACAGTTGTGAACTTGTAACCTTGCTGGCCACACTTTTGCTCAGCATATTGTATAGTGCTACATGTAAAACAGTGAGAAGTCTGATAATGGTTTTGGTTGTTATTATGATTTTCAATTGTACAGGAACAGCCCTCAAAAAATTTCTCAGAAAAGTAGTTGGTTGCATTTGATATTTTCCATCATCATCATCATCATCTATCATCATCATCATCATCAACTCACTCATCATCATCATCATCATCATCATCATCATCATCATCATCATCTCATCATCATCATCATCATCATCATCATCATCATCATCCCCATCATCATCATCATCTCCATCATCATGATCAAAATGAGTGCACATCTTTCCAACACTGTGGAGTTGAATGATTCATATCCTTTATGATGCAAATGGAATATAATTTTAACAGAAGACTACAATATAAAATAATATACTGATACGAGAGTCTCTGATTGAAACTATGATGAGCCGAGGTTACATGGACTGTACTATTTTCCAGAGGGGCAGCCCCTTGGTAAAAATAGTTAATAGTCAACGTAAACGAGGGCATCATAGTTTTCAAACAAAGACTCTCAAGACATAATATATTTGTTTTGTATCCGTCATTGAATTAATAGGAAATTACACAAAGAAAATAAAAAAGGAAAATGAAATGTAGGGCGTACTTACAGTACCCCTACGAGTAAGTGTGTGTCGCCACAGCATACAGGACAGGTGCACGATATTTTTACTTGCAATACAGATAGGGATACAATTCCATTAACATATACTCTAGTTAGTCGGAGTACCAATTTCATAAACCTATAAAACACTAATTTAATCCTCATTCTTATTTTACCTATAATCCTAACTCAAAACTCGACGCACTTAACCCAATGTTAATCTTAAACTTTGCCAGACTTCCATACGAGTGTAGCATTTCTTTCACGTGCACGGAAAAACATAGTGTATGGTACATGTGTTTGTATAACACAATTTATTCGGCTTTTGAATTAAGCTCAAATCGCGATCCCGCTGTCGGGTACTAGTTGGTCGCTGGTGGCGCAAATAGTATTAGTATAGCACCTCATTGAACTATTGTCTCCCAGACTCACAGAATAGTGAGTTTATGTTTCATCATGTGACATACTTTTGACAACCAGAATTCAAAAACTTACAATGAGGGATATAATACAGGATAATAGTAATAATGCAAAGAACCACAACTACAAGGAAACTACACTATAACATGTAAGGAGTTTTGAGGGGAAGGGACAGTGGAGGGGAGACGGGGTGTGGAAGGGGGAGGCCACAAAGCATCCATTTCTTTCCAGTTTCCTCCTTCCAAAATAGCCCAATCTTTTCTGGGTTAACTATTACCTGCATGTCTGCTTCTGACTGCGCCTGTAACTGTTCAACAGGGATGCTCCATGGTTGGATATTCTCTCAATCGTGTTCACTCCCCATGGAAAGTTGTACTGGATCTCGGCTGTCTGGATGTGGTCTGTGGTCTTGATGTCTGTCGCAGTAAACCCTGACGGGAAGACCTGCAAACTATGAACAAGACAATTTTATGTCAAATTGAAAGTAGTGTAGAGTTTTGGTACATTGGTGAAAATGAATATTTCTCCTCATGTATTTTTTAAATACTGTAAAACCAGAAATGTTCGCGAGCATTTAACTTTCGCGAATTTCGCGAGGAGTCCAGAATTCGGCGAAAGTAAAATGCACGCGAAAGATTGTGTAAAAACAACTTTTTTTTCATGCCATACAAATACAGTGTACAAGTCATATGACTCAAGATAATGGTGCGTGGTCACTTACGAGGGTTGCAGTGCACTTCTACATTTGATGAAAATGGAGTTTCGGAGGCATTAAAACAAATATTTTCTATAAATTGTTCGATAATTTATTAATGAAACACCCAAATGCTTCTTTCCTAGCAAATTTCGCTATATTTTTATTTTTTCATGGTCAGTGATTCGCGAAAGTTCCATGCACGCGAAATGGCCGTCGGCTCCTATCCGCGAAGTTTCATGTCGCGAAAGTATAGTGTTTTACAGTAGACAAATATAATCTTTAATCCCCCACCCCCCCCCCCTCCCCCGTCCAAAATTTGTTACATTTATTTTTGCATCAATTAAAAATGAAATTTCTCCAGGTAACAAGACAGAAACCAAAAATGTACACTCGCTGTATATTTCTAAATTACCTAGTGCCAAGTCGAATTTACTTTTATTTACACTGACCGATCAACAGCTAGTATTTTTTGTGTGGTTCTAGTTTCTACATATAACTTGCCTTTAATTTGTTTTGGCTTTCCAATCACTTGAGCACATCGGGCTTCCCAGCATTTCATGGAAACAAAATACCTTGATTCTTTCCTGATGGAAATTAAAGAATTAAGGATCGTAATTTTGACCTGTTTGTTTTTTCAGTGTTTGGTTTAGGACAAGAGGCAAGAAAGTCAGACCACTGGACAATCAAAATTTCTTGATTTTTCCCTGATAGACTTTCTCAAAATTCACTGAATGGAAAAAGGATTAGTAATTTTCTAGGTTTTTCCCCAATTTCGAGTTGGCGGGGAACCCTGGTGTTATATGCTCTAGAGAGTTCACACCAAAAAGCTTCAACCTGTCTCTTTTCATGTCTCTGGTTGCTTAAAGTGAAAGGCTAACATTGTGGAGCTTCACAAAAAAAATTGTCAAATTTTGATATCTGAAACTACATAGTAGTGTTCATATGGACAAATAAACACCCTAGAAATAAAAAGTTTGGAAAGTTACACTGCCAATGGCAAGTTATGCATAAATAAACAATTAAAACTTGGGGCGAGTTTAAATAGCCTAGGTGTGCACACAGTAAGTCTATGGGAGAAAATGGGCAGGTGAATCCGATCAACTTACGATTTTCACTTTTTTAAAGCACTAAATAATCATTTTGAAATACAATTTTTTCAGGGCGTCCTTTTTAGACCTTATCAAAGACAATGGGAGCATGGGGAATCATGTAGCTCAGATTTTTTTAACTGTGGTAAATGTTAGCCAGTACCTTTAATGTTCATTGTGTATGTGTGTGAGTGAGAGAGGGTATGTTTCTGTCTGTCTGTGCATACATGTTTGTGTTTGTTTGTTTGACTTTAGTTGTAAGTTATTTGTTATTTGACTTATTTCCTTTAATTATGATTGATATCCTTACCTTCCAAGGGGGTGAAACGTCTTAAGATTTTGTTTAAAATCATTTCATCACTCCTCATTCATGTTTCGCTATTTGTACCAGTAGTTTTTTCCTATTGATTTATTATAAGTTTGTGTGTACTGGTTTCTGTTTTAATGTATATAATATTGTTTGATCTTCTTGTATTTTTATGAGTGAAATAAATAAATTCAATTCAATTCAACCCAAAGATTTCCTACCTTCCTCCACCAAAGAAGTCTGTCTCTTTGCCAGGTGTCAAACCACAGTGTAGCGGTCTTGGGAGTACAGAAGAACTGCATCGCTAACTCATTCACCTGAAGTCCGCTGTTAAATCACACATACAGAAATACAGGAGGAAGAGAAAAGAAACAGTAACAAATTAAGTTCTTAGCCCTTCACGTAATGATATCTGCATCTATTGGCAAGTGTACACTATTGTAAAATGACAAGATTTCACTAGATGCAAATAATTGTGGGAGCTAAACTCATCCACACAGATGGCATTTGAATACTTTATACAGTGTCAGTATTATTTTTTAATATGTGCACTTGCTCTAGACCTGTTAACCAAGTGATTCAAATTTATGGAATGTTTATTTCCTGGGGACCTAGTAAAGAGGTATGTGATTAACTTTATTATCAATACTAGAGACAGTGATTTTCTGTTTCAAAAAATGGTCTTTTCCATTTCTGAAAACCCATAATTCCGTTTCAAGTTCCGATCTAAAAATGGAAATTCCATTTTGTCATAGAAAATGCACACAGCAAAAACATGAATTCCGTTTTGCAAAAGGTGAATTTCATTAATTTTAAATGAAAAGTACAAGAACGAAACGGATTTTCCGTTTAATTTATCGGTAAAACGGAAAATCACTGTCCCTAAAACATGAACTACATTACTTGGAATACAGTCTGCATGCATTACTTGTTGCTATGTCTGGCAAGTCTCTGGCAAGCTGTCAAGTTGTCAAGAACAAATTAAAACAAGAGCCCCAGGGGGCACAATGCTCACCTGAGGTCTTGCAAACTCTCTATGGTGCCCATAGAAAAAAACATCACTTACATATAGTTTTGGCCCTTGGAACCTGATATCTATAGGCACCAACATAGCCATATGAACCAGTTGGAAAACTTTGCATCCCCTTGCCATATAGCTGATTTTGCCAAGTTAAATTAAATTCTAACATCCATTTTTATAAAAACAAGACACGCCCTAGTATCTTAGCATCTGACCTTTGACTTACTTATGTGACCTTGACCCCAATTTAACATTGAGGTCACTATACAAGTAGCATCTACCATTCAAGTTAGTCACAAATGGGCCAATACCAACCAAAGAAGAAACTTGCAGGTATATTCTATCATTTGACTTCATTTGACCTTTGACCTACATATGTGACCTTTGACCCCCAAATAACATTGAGGTCCCTGTTACGCATCTACCACCCAAGTTTGGTCACAAATGGACTTGTGGTTAGAAAGTTACCTAGTTTGGGCCCTTATGGGCCCTGCCCCCTGGGCCCCCAGGGGGGCCTGGTGTACCATTCCAAGAACCCTCTATCCCCTCCCCCTGAGGATCATTCCCACCAAGTTTGATTTAAATCCATTGATGTGAATGTGAATTATTCCTATAGGGCCCTACCCCCGAACTTTTGCCCCCCTTAGGGGCCAAATGGGGCCACCCTGGGCATTGTCATGAGGAACATTAATTCAGCACATATAGAGGTATCTACACACAAAGTGGCTTAAACTATACTATTTCTGGATCTAGAGAAGATGATGTTTGAAAACTACCTACTTTTGGCCCTTTAGGGCCCTGCCCCTGGGCCCCTAGGGGGGCCAGGTGTATTATTTGAGAACCCTTAAATCCCCACCCTCTAAGGACCATTCCTGCCAAGTTTGGGCCAAATCCAATCATGCATTTTGAAGAAGCTGAAAATATGAAAAAGTTTACGCACGACGCACGAAAAGCGATCGCAATAGCTCACTTGAGCCTTTGGCTCAGGTGAGCCAAAAATTATGCATACAATTTGAGTACAGGTATGTTATTAAACAAGTCCATTAATTTGATAATTTAGGATACAGTCATATTGTTATTTTTTACAGTGAACACCTAAACCATTACAGACTCCCTAGATTGTACTTACCTAAAGATGAATTTATCCATTGTGTCACCTTGTAATTGTGTGTTCCTGAAGCACGGTCCTGTCTGTGCCAGCCCAAATGGGAGTCTTCTGTTCAACAGGCACAATGTGTTGAAATAGTGGGAAAATATTCCTACAATCAAGAAAACAACATACTTGATTTAGATATGACAAGCCAAAAGTATCTGGAATTGTAGAGTTTTCATCTTTTAAATGGGAAGTTCCGTGTTCGTGACCACTTGTTGGCATGCTCCCACTTCAGTTTACTCCACTCATCAACACAACAATGGGATTATAATTAGAGGTGGTGAAATTTGATCTAAACCTCATTCGATTATCGCGGAAAAAAACAGCGTCGATAACACGATTTATCACCTCAGTTGAAAAGCAGATTAGTGATGAACAAGATTAATCTATTTCAGGTTTCTGTAGACCCTCTTGTAACTAGATCTGGAGATTCGTGGTGCTGATTGTTTATAATAAATGACATTTTTGGTTGGCTTGGCAGTGTGTTGACAGATTTGTTGACAAAATACTGAATGCACTACTGCTCTTGCACTACCACAAGTTTGAAAGAGCAGCATGCAGGTCTCTCATTTACTCCTTCCTCCCTGTTTTTACCTCTCATTTTGAAATACTCATGAGATCATTATCGTGTATTCAATATTTTTTCCAACATCGACTAATTTCGATATTATCAAAACAGCACTAACCCAGCACTAATCATAATCTGGTATAATGTGGTGGCTTTATTTATACACAACATCAGCGATAATTACACTGTAGATGAAATCGGTGCTCAGTTCAAACTTCTGCAAACCACATTTGTATGATGAGCAAGCTGCTCATCATCAAGCTACTGGAGTTGGACATATTGGAGCAACATGATGATTAGCACTCCATGACACTAAAATCACACACTGTTGGAGCTACTGAATCAGCACTCCACAATCAATGGCCAGACTCAAACTCCCTTTTTGTTGCAAAACCCTAAAAACTTCTATCAAAAAAGGACCAATGTTAACCCGTTGCCTCCGAGATTCTGAAAATCCCATAAGGCACATCAGGTTCCTGTAGCTAACGGGTTAGGTTGTCTATACACACAAAATTACCCAAGTTTAAGTGTACATTAAATCTCTGTTCCCTGCACCAAGCATAAATGTAAGGACAGAATTAATTGCTAAAAGAGCAGATTAAATAAAGGGGGGGCAATATAATGGGCAACAAAATAAAACTGAAACAAAACAGAGGAAGCATCAGGTACATGTACACAAAAGAACAAAAGAGTTACTTCCTACTCAGCTGGGGCTACAGTTATCTACATGCTCAAACCAAACTATTGTACTTAGACCCGATCTACACCAAGCTTTTAGGCCGGCCTCGGGCCGGCCCGAGGCCGGCCTAAAGCTTGGTGTAAATGCAAAGGAGGCCGAGGCCCTCCCCGATTTGGGACCACCTCTGGAGGTAGTCTCGGGCCGGCCTATATTTGGTGTAAATGCAAAAGGAGGCCTCGGGCCCCCAATTTACCACGTGATGCGGAGCTGTTACGTAATACACAATGCCCAAACAATGCCCGGACCGTACTTCCGGTGTGTGAAGCGTGCGGTGAACTGTGAATCAAACCAATCAAACCCTCGTTAATTTGATAAAAAGGACATCAAAATACATGAACTATTATATCCTTTATAAGTATCCATTTTTGTCTTTATACAGTTTTCGAACTGCATTATGTTTTGTATCAACATCAACACTACACGTAATGAAAAATATTGCTGTTTATTAGCTACTTCAAAATCTCATTCCTGACCAAAAAAAAAATTAATCGACTCTCTTACGAGAGTTGTGTATGGAATCGCGCACAAAAGAAATGCTGATTTCTAGTAGGGAGACACAATGCGGCGAGTTTGGAAAGGGGGCCTCGGGCCGGCCTGATATTTGGTGTAAATGCACAATATTGCGGGCCTCGGGCCTCCAATTTAGGCCAGCCCGAGGCCGGCCTCGGGCCGGCCTTTTGGTGTAAATCGGGCCTTAGAGATTTGTGATGTAGAAGAAGCATGCCAATAATGCCAGTGGCTCACAAGTCACAAAGCACATAGACCTCGTTTACAGTGAGCGAAAGGCCGGCCTTTCGCCCACGGTAAACGCACGAAAATCGAAATGTGGTACCAAATGCGGGGCCGGCCCGAGGCCGGCCTTTTGTCACTGTAATCGCAAGCGGACCCAAATGCGGGGCCAAAACCACTCAACCGTAGCGATCAACTGTGCATCACGTTGGTGTGCATTATAATAAGGTAACGTTGTTTTGATCAATCAATCAATTAATCAGTCAATCAATCAGTCAATCAATCAGTCAATCTATCTATGTATTTATCTATCTATCTATCTATCTATCTTTCATTCTTTTAATCTATCGATCTTTCTTTCTTGTTATCTATTTTCTATCTTTCTATCTATCTTTCTATCCTTCTTTCCATCTATCTTTATTTCTACCTTTTTTGCTATCAATCCACCTCTCTTTCTTTCTATCTGTTTATTTATCTTTCTTTCTATCTTTCTTCCCATCTTTCTATCTATCCTATCTTTCTATCTATCTATGTATCTTTCTTTTCTATCTTTCTTTCCATCTATCTTTCTTTCTATCTTTTTGCTATCTATCTTTCTATCTTTTAGTCTATCTTTCTTTCTTTCCTTCTACCTATCTTTATTTCTATCTTTCTGCTATTTATCTTTCCACCTCTCATTCTTTCTATCTTTTAATCTATCTTTCTTTCTATCTTTCTATCTATCAATCTATCTTTCTTTCTATAAGTTCTTTCTATCTATCTTTCTATCTTTTTGCTATTTTTCTTTCTATATCTCTTTCTATCTTTTTATCTATCTTTCTTTCCATCTATCTATCTATCCTAACTTTCTACCTAGTATCTAAGTTCTGTCTTTCTTTCTATCTTATCTTTCTATCTTTCTATCTTTCTTTATCCCTATATCTTTCTTTCTATTTTTCTTTTCATTTATCTTTGTGCCCATCTTTCTTTTTATCTATCTTTCTATCTTTCTTTCTATCTTTCCTTCTATCTTGTTTTTCATCTATCTTTCTATCTATTGTGTGTGCGTGTGTGTGTGTGTGTGTGTGTGTGTGTGTGTGTGTGTGTGTGTGTGTGTGTGTGTGTGTGTGTGTGTGTGTGTGTGTGTGTGTGTGTGTGTGTGTGTGTGTCGTGTGCGTGTGCGTGTGTGTGTGTGTGTGTGTGTGTGTGTGTGCTAGTTGTGCGCCCTATGACGATGCGACAGAAAACTATACTGGGGCCGGCCCCAGGTTGCACTGTAAATGGCCCTTCACTGTAAACGGGGTCATAAAGACTTAACATCTTAATTACTGCACTTCATTCAATAAACAATTCCCTAACATAAGGATTAGACAGATAAGGGAGGATCAAGAGGATTAGAGCTTGACTGAGTACCTTATATGGTCAGTTGTTGGGCAGAAGGGCTCTAGCATAATGTTCCTGGCAGAAGGGCCTTAACAACTAAAGTACTAAACTGTCTCTAACTTGAAAACCATTGACTCCTTTCACATGAAATTAAAGTAGTAGTGTGATATTTCTATCCTTCTGTCAGACTGTTAAGTGCAAATATCAAATAAGGCAATTTCTCAAGTTAGAGAAAAATCACTCTGAAAGTGATAGGCTAACATTGTGGAGCTTCAATTTAAAAAACTGTCAAACTTTGATATCTGAGCTACATAGTAGTGTTCAAGTGGACAAATAAACACCCTAGAATACAAAAGTTACACTGCCAATGGCAAGTTATATATGAATAAACAATAAAACTCGGGGCAAGTTTTATTAACCTAGGTGTACACACAGCAAGTCTATGGGAGGAAATGGGCAAGTGAATCTGGTCAACTTACGATTTTCACTTTTTTAAAGCACTAAATAATCATTTTGAAATACAATTTTTTCAGGGCTTCATTTTTTGACCTCATCAAAGACACTGGTAGCATGGGGAATCATGCGGCTCAGATTTTTTTAACTGTGGTAAATGTTAGCCAATACCTTTAAAGCCACAAGCTAGCAATGACCACAGTTGAAAAAAAATGTGAGCTACATAATCTTCTTCTTCTTCCAACAAAGTGCAGCTTCAAGACCTGAAGATTACACACTGTAGTGTGTGCATGTGACCAACAAGACACATGTGCCTGGTAGTCAAATTCCTCACATAAATCCTCCATGCTCTAAGTGTCTTTGATACATAGGGTCTAAAAATGAAGCCCTGAAACAAACATTTTATAAATTTCAAAATTATGATTTAGTGAGCTTTAAAAAAGTGAAAATCTACAAGCACTCAAGATGACCGGATTCACCTGCCCATTCCCTCACATAGACTTACTGTGTGTGTACATAGGCTATTTTATCCTCCACTGGAGTGGAAATTATTGATTCATGTATATCTTGCCAGCAGCAGCATAACTTTCCAAATTTTTGTTTTAGGGTGTTTTTAGCGGTGTTTTCTTAGTAACTAGCCTCAGATATCAGAGTTTGACATTTTTTAAATTGAAGCTTGCACAATTTTTTGCATATTACTTCTAGTCCCTTCTACGAGAACATACATGTATGCTAGGGCCCTTCTGCAGGAAAACCAACGATATGAACCATGGAGACCTGATATTTTCAATCTAGCATGTCCTTTATCAAAGGCATAAGGTGACTCACACAAGACTGGGCCATAGGCTCATTAAATACAGATACTTTGACGAATAAAATACTATAATGAGGACAGAGAGATATTCAACACAAAGCCAGATTACGAGCTGTGGAGAAGTGGTTGAAAGCTGGAATGAAAAAGGTAAAGAGCAGCAAACATAGTGCTGGAAATGTGTGGAGGTTAGGCCGATTTACACCAAAAAGGCCGGCCGAGGCCGGCCTCGGGCTGGCCTAAATTGGAGGCCCGAGTAAGGCCGGCAATTTTTGTGCATTTACACCAAATATTAGGCCGACCTACGGCCTCCTTTTCAAAACTCGCCCGCATGTTGATCTCCCTATAAAAGAAAGCGAGTATTTGTTTGCATGCGTTGATTAACATCGCCTGTGTCTCTCGGAAGAGAGTCGACTCTAAAAAAAAATATGTTGATGAGACTGAAGTAATAAACAGCAATTTTTTCATCTATCATGTGATGTTGATGTTCTGATACAACTTAATGCAGTTGTTATCCAAACACTATAAAGAAAAAAAGCGCAGATTATAACGAGTGTAATACTTTCATGTATTTTGTTGTTCTTTTGTTCAAAGTTCGATAGTTTGGTTGTGATTTGGCTTCATTCACGGTTTACCCGCACCCCTGCATACACCGGAATACGGTTCTGTGGCATTGGTCGGGCATTGTGTATTCAGCGTAACAGCACCGCATCGGTGCGTAATTGGGGTTGGGCCCGGAGGCCTTCCTTTCCGACTTTAACACCAATATTAGGCGGCCGAGACTACCTCCAGGAGGTCGTCCCAAATCGGGGAGGGCCTCGGGCCTCCTTTGCATTTACACAAGCTTTAGGCCGGCCATCGGGCCGGCCCGAGGGCCGGCCTAAAAGGCTTGGTGTTAAAGTTCGGTGTTCTTAGATCAAAGAGTTAACTTGAACAGCGAAAGTGAGATAAGCTAGCGGTAAGAATTATGGCTGGCCACACTACAGATATGGTCGCATTGAACAAATCATCACAATTTCTGGGTGAACCGCTGTTGGACCGTCCCCAGCCCAAGATCTCATGAAAACAATTGTCATGTATCTCATCAGAACTAATTCAAGGCAAGTGCCATGTAAAGATGTTACACATCTTTCGAACCTACTTCGGCAGAGACAGTGATTTGGCCGTTTCAAAAACATCGTCTCTCTATTTATGTTTCTGAAAACCTGTGTTCCCCGTTTCAATTCCT
>JZLH01S0629336.1:3304-15546 GCA_001188425.1 Eucidaris tribuloides | reverse complement strand
TATATGGTTAAATTTCTAGGCAGCAATTTGAATTATTTTCTGAGATATGCGGGGATTTTATAGGCGATGCCATAAATTTTTTTGATAAAATGCGCAAATCCCATTGGAAACGTGTATACTGTAGCACAGCAAACAACAACTGCGCGCACTTAATATGCAAATACGCGGTCAGCAATCTGTCGTATCTGCGCTGCATTAACTTTGCACGTGAAAGAGAGATACGACGGTTTGCTGATCGCGCGTATTGAAAATGCGGTCAGCGTTGTTGTATTCCCTATGGCGTTTTAGTACAGGGAAAATCTAAACCGCTCAAACCGAAATTACAAGCATGTAGCTCTTTTGCTATATTTTCTCTGAATCTTGGTTCTGTGTAAAAATAAAGATATCAATGTTAAGCAATTGTCTCGGTCTTTCCTACCATGTATATTTCTAGCAATGAATATCTTTTAAGGCTTGGGACAAAGAGGGGCAATTATAGCCAACTTTAAAGTCGATTTTCTCTGAAATGGGTTTCGCACTGTCGTATCGCGATACGACGGTTCGGATGACCGCCGACGATATGACCATTCATTTAGACGGTCTTATGATTGACACTCTGTTACCCTTGAGCAATTAGAGGTATGCAGGAAAACAAAATGGCCACCAAAAGGCCTGATTTTTGTCCAGAAAATCAATCAAATTTATGTTTTAGTAACTACAAGTTGTGCATATTGTAACACTCCAATACTTTTAACAAACTGATAGTGTTGTGTTATTACAAATGGCATGTTAATTTGCATAAAAAACAACACTCTGATAGTCTCATTTCCAGACCCTGCGGCTGTTCCTTCATCTCAATAGACGCACTGCGACCGGATGAGCACCCGAGGTCTGTGATGTCAGGCTCAGGTAGCCTCAACACATAATCTTAGTCATGTTTATGATTTTCATGACTATCAGTTCAAACGAGCTTAATATTAACACTTTAACCTAGAGCAATTTGAGGTATGCAAAAAAATATGTCATAATTATACAGATAAATGAATAGAGTTAATTTTCTTCGGTAAAAAAAATCCCTGAAGGTGTATATACTTAAATCTGATAGAGTTATATAATCTAAAATGAGGTTGAAATTTTCAAGATGGTACTTTGTCCGAAGTGGCAAATGTGAAATGCGTAGCAGAAACAAACTAGCCACTTAAATAAATTGTTTTTAGTTGGACAGAAGTCCATTTTATACACACAGAAAACTGTCTTTGGGATTACATAAAATGGCCATCTGAGAAATTGAGAAAAGTCTGGTAAGGTTACATGGTCACGAATGACATATTTATTTGCATTCATCCAAGATAATGGCCAAATGCAAATTCTGTAATATACATTTGCGAGTTAGTAACTATAAGGATAGTATCAGAATTTAGCATACTTTAGATGTCGTGATTATTTTCGCACCAGTAAGTGTAGAATGGTGTAACACTCTAAATGTTATTAGGTGTGTTTTCAAGAAATTCGTAATTTTAAGAATCCTAAGTCAATTTCAGTGACAGGTTCATCATCCCATAGAAGGTATGTTTGGGTGTACAGTATTGTTTGCTGCCCAAATTGGTAATTGCACGGAAATCTTTCCATTTCATATTTTAAAATCTGAGATAAGAATTATTATTTCTAAATCAATTATTTTAATTTCATTATATCAATGATTACTATAAAATCATTTTCAGCATTTTTTTTTAATTCCTGATTGGAGAAAGGTTATCTTTTTCGAATCATGATTTTCAAGATAATATTCAAAATTCCAGCTGCACATCCCCATCAGAGAAAAAAAATCAATATATTATTTATAATGATCACTGGTTTATGACCACCGAATGTGGTCTGGAAATGATGAGCTGAATCTTGTGAAGTCAATGCATTAAAATACTACATATCGGTTTGTTTTAGCATTCCAGTTTGCAGGAACAAACCTTTTTATCACTGCCAACAACCTTCAACAGATTGTGCACGATTGCCTTACAGTCTTTCACTTTTACAAATGCAACTTGTTAACAATTAAGCCTACTGTCAGGCATACGCGTACGCAGGGGGGTGTTTGGGGTGTTCAAACACCCCCCTTTAGCCGAAGGGGGGTGTCAAACACCCCCAAACACACCCCTTTTCACCCGAAATCACCCCCCTTTTTTCACGATATCACCCCCCCTTGTTCGTAAAAAGAGTGGTGTTAGAAAATTGGAGATAAAACTTGATTTTTTTTAGGGGAGTTTGAAAAATAAAATTTCAGTGACACACCCCCCCCCCCCCCCCGCTGAGCGAGTTTTCGGCGGAACTGGCGATGACACGGGAAAAATGGGACACCTAGGATTTTGCCGGAAAAACAACCCCTTGGGCAAAATCCTTGCGTACGCTATGCTGTTCAGCGGTGTAAGTTTTCAAATTTCATTAGTATGACGAGGGCACATGCTGAGGCTGCCCTTATTTCCTATGGACTCCACCGTAACTGTATGTATTTACATTGAAAAATGTAGACTATCGTCGGCATCCATTTGTCGTGATATCTACATCTGGAAAGACTGAGGCAGTGCCTACTTCGGCGGTGGAGAATGCATTTCCCCGCTTGAAAATGCTGTCTGTGAGTGGAGCTTCCTTGCTCCACCTGCCTGTGTGTAGACGCTGCTCTTTGGTGTGGAGTTCTAATTTGGCTTCTTCTCTGAAAAACCCGTATGAAGTCTAGTTTCCAGTGATTGAGGCCCTTTCATTGCGATCTCATTCAGCTGCTGATGTTCATGTTTACAGCTTTCTTGTCTCTCTCGCACTCATCCTTGAAGCGGTGTTGAAGGCCTCCAATACTGTCCTCTTTTCCAAAGTGAGCTTTTGGTTCTGCAGATTATTGGACATCATGACATCCTGTGTCCTCTGAACAGGGATCAGCCAGTAGAGGTGAAGTTATGGCTGGAATATTCTGGGCATATCTTGACAGCACAACTGAGGCCATTGCTGTTTGTCACACAATCCGTCCATTGAATGCATAGGATCTGTCTAAAGCTACTTCCTACATGGAACTGGAAGTGCTGAGTCTGTTTCTGGCCAAATTGATAGGGAACCGAGGAAAATTCAGCTGTTTTGGTGTACACAGTCTTTTTTTTTGTAGACTCTGTTTTTATTTGTGAGCGCGGTAAACGGTAATCCGTCCCTGATGAGAATGCCTTTGTAGGAAGCGTTTGATTGTCCATACACATACAGGACAACTATGAATGCTGGAGCCTGTAACATCAAAACTGTAAATCAATTAAAATATTACTTATCGAATCCAAAGGGATTTGATCACATCATTGGTGGTATGACAACCCCCGGTTTCATTGATGACGCACTGGGAATTGCATGGCATTCCAGTATAAGGAAAATCTCCAACAAGCCACAAATGAGCATTTTCCCAACCTTATGCTTGCAGAATGATAAGCTATATCCGTATACAATGCAACAACATTAGGACATCCTGGCCGTCTATGCCTTGTCGCTGGGTCAAGACTTTCAAATCAATCGACTTCATCCAGTCCACTCAAAGTGTAATGTAATCCATCATTTGCCCCTTTACATGGTAGAACATTGTCCTACAAGTAAAAGATCTCAGTAAGTTCAAACTCCATCGCATCCCGATTAGAGGCAATTGGCTGATTACAAGTTGAGCTCTAGAAAAGAAAAATATTGGACATCGAAGACAGTGGATTATTTTGTTAATTCTGATTAGTAAACCCCCTGGCTATGCCTGCTTCTGTAATGGAGCTCATCTTAACGTACTTGGTGCTTGCAGAATTTCACCATGATTGTCCAAAGATGAATGACACAGGGAGCTCAGGCCTGTCTCTGTGATATGTTCCATAAACTGATTTTCAAATGGGTAGATTTTGTCTATGACATCCAGCTGCGTCATGCACGGGATGGTTTAAACATATCAACGGCAGGGTCAAGTGACCCTTCTCTCATAGAACATTGATTAGACCTTATAACAATGTTGGAGCCGTACTTGCAAACCTAACTGCTGCATTCAATATTGTGTGGTACAATAACTTCCCATGAAAGCTCTGACAGTTGCTACAAGATGGAGACATTGTTAAGCCGCATACATCGCCCGTCAAAACAGACTAGCAGAATTTGTAATTTGCTTACATACCAAGCTACATGTCTATCATCCTTGCTTGAACCAAACAAAAGAGGGAAAACGTTTCTTTTATATGCAAATATTAATTACAACTTTTTGAATTTGGCCACCATTTATAACAATTAATATGTCATCTTTTACCTTGAGTCATTATGGCACCTTTTCGGATGATAGACTTGGAATATCACCACAGAGATACAGGCCCCCATGCAATCAAAATCCTTACCAAGTATGTTTTCTGTGTCTAAAAATCAGTTGGTTTGGAAGCCATTTTGTGTTTGTACGTGCCCAGTGCTGACAGTTTACTAGTCTGGTTTCCAGAAGTTTGATTTAACCAATCCTATACTAAGGAAATTACAATTACCAGTCAACTTGAACTTAGTCTAGTGTGTTGAGACTACATGGGCCTTACATTACAGGCCTCCGGTTCTCATCAGGCAGAATGCGTTTCAGAGGAAGGAAGAGTCTTAGGGTCTGGAACTCAGACTAACAGAGTGTTTTGTTCAAAAGATACAAATGAAAATGTCATTTTGTAATGACACAACACTATCAGTCTTGTCTAAGGTGATGGAATTTAAAAAAAAATACACAACTGGTACATAGTTTCTGAAAATGAAAATATTGACTTTTGATATTATGGACAAAATCAGCCATTTTGCCGGCCATTTTGTTTTTCCTGCATACCTCTAATTGCTCAAGGGTCAAGGGTCAATTATACGACCGTTTAAATTAATGGTCATATGAATCATAAACATAACTAAGAATGTGTGTTGACGCGACATGGGCCTAACATCACAGGCCTCGGATACTCACCCGTCCGTAGTACATCTACTTATAGCGGAAGGAAAAGTCACAGGGTCTGGAAATAAGACTAACATTGTGTTTTCTTGGAAATATGCAAATTAACATGTTGCCTGTGATGATACAACACTCTTAGATTTGTCTCAGGTAAGAATCTTTTAAAAATTGATACAACTAATAGTCCATTACTGAAATAAACACTTGCCATTTTGCTCTACGTAATAGTCTTCTAGAAGTGCAAGGTGACAGAGTGTCAGTTTTCAAGATTCTTCAAAGTGATTGGTGCTCCGGATATACATAAGTCTGCAGAAGATAAAAACTATATGACCCTATAAACAAGTTAACCCCGGCTGCCGGACTACAAGAGCTAGTGGTCGATTGCAATGTATTTACAGAGGTTTGGTATGAAGGGATATGGGACCCACACGTAAGAATTGACGTAAATTCGGATCCATGTCCAAGGTTAAAGCCATAGGGTAACAATGACCACAATAAAAAAAAATGTGAGCTACACACTCTTCCTTGCTCTAAATGTCTTTGATAAGATCCAAAAAATGAAGCCCTGAAAAAATTATTATTTAGTGATTAAAAAGTGTGAAAATCAACGAGTACTCAGATTGACCGGCTTTACCATGTTCCTCCTGTAGACTTACAGAGTAGAGCTAGGCTATTTTATACTCCACCGAAAAATTGTTCATAAATGCATATTTTGCCAGTGACAGCATAACTTTCCAAACCGTTGTATTATACGGTGTTTATTTGTCTATTAAATAGAAATTTAAATTTTAAGCACTACTATGTAGCTCAGACATTTTTTTTAAATTAATGCTCCACAATGTTAGCCTATGTCTTTAAAGAGAAAAATACAAATTGAGATTAAACGGGAGCTTGTTCTTGCACTTTGGGTTTGTGATGTTGTAAATTTAGCCTTGGTAAAAAGTGGATTAGAGAGTAAAATCTTTCTCATTCATTTCGATGTTTAAGTAGTCTAAGGTTGTGCTGCATTGGTCTGTAAGTGGTAAATGCTCACAGGGCAACAGGGCAACAGGGTTGGGACTTAAAATTGTCATATTCCCCTACGCCTCATTTGTATTTCCCCCTACGGACGCCACTTTCCCCCTACACTCTTACAACCCACTTTTACTAACGAAACTTAGTTATCCCGTATGCAACTCATTTTCAGCTACAAAATAACCTTAGTAAATGCAAGAGATTTATTATATTTGAAAAAGTTGACGTTATGATCACCTCGATACTGCGTCATGCGCGCGTTACTGTTTTCGTAATATTGTGCAATACGATGACTAACTTGGACAATGGATTGACCCAAATAATGCCTTCAGACGAATATATGGGTTTTTTGTTTTCAATCTATGAGAATTTAAGAATTTTTGTTGAAATTTGTCCCCACCCCCACCCCCACAAATCATCAGAACCCCCTACTTCACCCTGTATGTGGAAGGTCATTTTTCCCGTAGGTATCCCCTATATCCTACGGTTGGCTAAAATCAAGTGGAATAGGGGGTTCCCCTACGAGTTGCATCCTTGAAGGGCAATGATACACCATGTCTTTATGTCAATCCACTAGCCTTCTAGCACATCTGCCAGTGTGACCGACTTGTGGAAGATGTACAATCGGTCTTTAGTACAGAATGCTATCTCTCCTGTCAAGAATTCTTGTAGATAGTTCCAACACCCATCTTGAATTTCTATCTTGTAATCTGCGACAAGCGACTTCATGTACTTCAACTCCTGGGAGTACTTCTCGATGGTAACGAGACCACCCTGGTGATTCACCGATGCAATCAGTAGGGTGTTATCCTGACATACAGCTGGCCATGCATTTACGTTATCTTTGGTGACGTCATATTTCTGTGTACCACACAGATCTATCAGTCTGACCGTGGATCCACTCATCACTACCAGCATGTTGTTGGATTTCATTGCAAAGATTTGGTATGGTACATAGCCATTACACGCTATCTCACTGACTGCCTTTCCACCCAGTGGTTTGAATACCTGGATCTTCTTGACTTTAGTATAGCTAACATAGATGTTGTCATCTTTGTCTACAGCCAGACCACCGAACCCACCTTCATCATCACTCAGTGTATCAAACTGAACATCTTCCTTATCATATTGTGATGTGTAGAGTGTGATGTTGTTATCTGTATCACGTACTACATAGCGACCATCGGACATGACTGACAGTTCACGGATCTCCACATCTTTCAACACTGTTTCGTGAGAACCATCGACGGAGAATGCCCGGATTTCCCCTGTACTATATCCCACAGCCATCCTACCTTCCGACATTGACGCCATTGCATTCATGCTAACTTTTTGAGGAAGTGCTATATCTTTTCTAAGCACCCATCCAGTTTCCTCATTTACTGTTCCCAATTGAAACACGTCATCACAACTTGGTGTGAACTTTAATTATCTCTTGTAATTTATCACATAATGAGTTATGCACACTTAAGGCTTGACCCTCTGGTATTGCCTTCATACTATTACCAACTAAGTCACAAACACTACGGACACTAACAATTTGCTTACCACTTTCATCCTCCGAACTAGCCAACTTATTGTCTAGTTTCTGTTCATGTTGATCACATTCGTTCCTTAGCTTTTCCCGACTCTGTTTTAACTGATGTACAGATGCTTCATACGCCTGGTCGATTTCCTTCCTTCGTTGATCCAGGACAGTTTTCACCTTGACTCGCTGCTCCCTAACAACATCGACGTGTTTGTGGATCGTCGTTATCTTTGTTTCAGCTCGCTGCTGCAGGGATTCGATGCGTTTCTTGTGATTTTTCTCGTGCTCTTTAGCGTCCAGAACGCGATGTCCCGCTTTTTCATGTTCTAACATTCGACAGCGAAAGCAGACATATTTACTGCAATCGACGCAATAAAACTCTTCTTCTTCAGTTGGATGAACTTTACATCTACGATGTTTTTTGATGACTGACTTTCCGGAAAGTATATCTGTCATCGTAATCACCTGATGTCCAAAGTTTTTCTTCCATTTTGCATGCACCTGATGACACGAAATGCACATGTATTCTTCGCATTCCTGACAGTAAGTTTCAGCCAATGGCTTATCATCCGTTTCGCATACAGTGCAAATCTGCCTCCCAAGTTTCCTCGCGTTTTCAACATCTTCTACTATCGATTTTAATGGTATATTTGTTTGTAGTGTCGACACATCGCCATCTTTGACATCGGTGATTCTTCTGCAAATTGGACACGATATTTGATTGATGTTTGTCTGAGAATCGTACAAACGAGATAAGCAATCTTTGCAGAATGTATGTGAACAGGCCAAAAGTTTAGGTTGGTCGTAGTGTCCAAGGCAAAGTGGACAGTCTAGGTTTTGATTTAATGCGTGTTCCACATTTGTTGCCATGGTGACAGCGAGACACTGTTTGATATATATAAAAGAAATATGAAAATATCATTTTCACAAAATAGCTAATATATACAAAACAAGTTAAATATATATCTGGATCTGTAATTCTGATTATTAGGTGAATCGATTGTTTTTAGACAGAAAAAAAGAAAGAGAGAGAATCAAACATGCTGCTGGGACAATCACTCTTTAATCCCTGATGATGTGTTAGTCTCTTTTTATAGTTGCATTGTAAAATATATTCAAATTTATTTGTATCGTACATACATTGACATGTGAATTTGTGTAATTCATGAAAAATATTGTTTGCAGTATTGCATTGTATGAAATAACGTTATATAAAACTATACAATAAATTCAATCAATCAATCAATCAATCAATCAATCAATCAATCAATCAATCACTCACTCACTCACTCACTCAATCAATCAATCAATCAATCAGTCAATCAATCAATCAATCAATCAATCAATCAATCAATCAATCCATCCATCCATCAATCAATCAATCAATCAATCAACCAAACTTAAGCATTTTAAAAAAATAATTTTTATACTACTATGATTACTGGTAGCGCAATATCCATAATACCAGTCGTTGATTATACAATGCAATGCATTACCTTCTTTGCATCAAAATAAGGGCGAATAGGGGGAAAGGAGGCTGTGATAGGAAAACAGTGTCTTAGTTAAGCCTTGTCAATTCTATCGTTCGAAGGCTAATTCATCTCCCGGTTTATCTTATCTCAAATTGTATTCAACGGTGGTAACATTGCGAAGGCTAAGGCTAAAGAAAAATTCTGTCAATATCAAATTGGTAGCTTAGTATTGCAATATCAAATTTAAAGCCACTGGCTAGCATTTACTACAGTTAAAAAAAATGTGAGCCACATAATCCTCCCCGATCCAAGTGTCTTTGATAAGGTCTAAAAATGGAGCCCTGAAAAAAATGTATTTCAAAATAACTATTTAGTGCTTAAAAAAAGTGAAAATCGTAAGTTGACCGGATTCACCTGCCCATTTCCTCCCCATAGACTTACTGTGTGTAGATCGAGGCTATTTTCTACTCGCCCCGAGTATTAATTGTTTCTTCATTCATATCTTGCCAGTGGCAGCATAAATTTCCAAACTTTTGTATTCTAGGGTGTGTATTTGTCCAGTTGAACACTACTATGAAGCTCAGATATCAAAGTTTGATAATTTTTTTTAAATTGAAGCTCCATAATCATGTTAGGCTATCACTTTAATATACAGGGGTATCAGGAGTCAGTGGTTTAGCCAAGGGATGCCAAAGGGGTGATAGCCACCCCCCCCCCGTTGATCGTCAAGTAAAAAAATAAAAGTATAAAAAACAAAGAAAGGAAATACCAATGAAAGAGAACCAGGCCAGCATGTCACAGAATTCATTATCTACGATCTTTCTCACTACAAAACTGCAGCTTGTTAGATTTAACAACCAACACGGTGTTGCACAATATAGAATACCGAAAGTGTTGATTTTCAACCACGCCAATTGTGTATATAGGCCAGTTCTCTTGTGTTGAAATAATTCGTTTGGTGTTAAAATAACACTCGTGGTGTTAAAATTTTACACCAAGGCTGGTATTTATATTATGCAATACAACGGGTGTTAAATCTAACACCCCAATTTTTGCAGTGATTGTTGAGGAAATGACAATACTATAACATTTGGGTACCATTCATCGGTACTAAAAGACCCAACAAAATTCCATACTCTCTGAAAATGTGCCAAAGTTCTCTTACTCGCACTTGAAAACGTCATTAGGTTGGATTGTAACCTGGGATATGGTTGATATGTTATTCGTTTTATACACAGACTGACTTGTGGCTAAAATCTTGTGATGACTTGCAACAGCAAGTCTTTAGGCATTTTATAAAGTTCGGTAACGTGAAAAATGCAAAAAAAAAATAATGATAATTTTCAATTTTTACCAAAAAATAACTATGACCTTCAAAATCGTACTTTTAGGACACGAATGTAATCAACAAACAATTCTTATTTCCTTTTTCATTTGATTGGAGGATTGTGTAAGTATGAAAAAACATAGCCATACATAGGCCTACATTGTGATACTCTTTCTGGCTTATTGACAAATTCAGCATGTTCAATGTATAGTCAATGTCTCTGCAGTTTCCTCATTTTAGTCTAAATTTCACCAAAATATTCAAATCTTTATCAAAGCAGTGAGTTATGTTCACTGGTTATATTTAAACTTCAAACTTACAACTCACGTTCATCACACACTTAAGTGGGACAGCGCCTGTACAATACGTGTAGCACACTGCGAACCGTGGAATGGGGCGAAAATAGAACCAACATGCACGCAAAAATATAACCAAACTGCACGCTGCGCTGAATGGAGTATTTATTCAATATCATGTGACCAATAACCCTCCAACCAAATGACAAGGATCTACTTGGATGTTGTATAAAGTTGAATAATACGATGAGGCACGGGGTATAAATCACACTGCACAGCCACTCCTAAAATTATAATACACTGTACTTACCACCAAACAACGTGATCGACTACATGTGCTGTATGTTCCTTCAATCGCCTCTGTTTTTCTCTAAATTAAAACTGATCCTCAATGTCCATTGAAAATGTTACTCGATTCGTCTCTGATTAGAGATTTCCTACAAAAAAAATAAAAAATCAAACTGTTTTAATATCCCACTTCAGATGTGTATTTTGCACGATACGCTCACAAAAAAAATGTTGTGCTGTATCATTGCATTCCTGTCATGGAAAATTTGGACATCCGGAAAGAGGATGTGTTTTAAACAGGAAGTGACAAGTAGACTTGCATTACGGGCGGATATGTATTTATCGTCCTAAAAAATTGCTAATTTTGGCGTATGCGATCTGTTGATAACCGCATCATTCGTGTCGCACACCTTGTCAAAGACTATGTGATATCCTCACATTGTTTTAGCTGAGTTATGGTGTTGGACTTTCCCACTCATGATTTAACTTGTTACCTATAAGCTTAATGTTACGTTCAAAATAAAGCACGTAGTGTCTAATGGATTAAATTCGGAGGAACTGTTAGTAATGAATACGGGACATTCTGTGAGGCAAAAGTCAATTGAACAATAGGAGAGAAAAGGTAGATCAATGTGTGTAAGTTTATGAACGCGCGTGTGTAACATAGTACACGTATATGTGTTTGTGTGTATCAAACCTATCCTATCTGTGGGCATTGGCGTAATAAGCAAAATCGTTTAGGGGCTCAAAGACGATTGTTAATAACGTGTGTACGTGCGTGAAAATGTGTGCGTATGTGTGTGTGTGTGTGTGTGTGTGTGTGTGTGTGTGTGTGTGTGTGTGTGTGTGTCTGTCTGTGTCTGTGTTTGCGTGTGAATGTGTGCGCGCATGTGTTTGTGTGTGTTTGTGACGTTTTTTTTTTTACCTCCATGCACACTAAGTAATGCAATAGTGTATACCCGAGATCTAAAGTAAATATTACGAACTGACACAATATGTAGGAGTAAGTAAGAGTGATGGTTATACGAGACTAGTAGCGAGCCTAATAGTGACACCCCAATATCGCTTCAATTCATGAAGTACAGCCCCATACAGTGTAACGATATGAACATAAGCGGAAGCTCAACACACACACAGAATGCTGTTTCTACACGTCTATATCTGAACAAAGCAAAATGTCCTGCATATACCACTTCCGTCGTACTGACCTTTGCTTTTGGAATATCTCTTTGTTGCCCTAAATTTTGTTCTCTATCGTGGCAAATTCATCGAGGAATTGAACTAACAATTAAACCAACCCAAATTATAACATGATTTGATACTTGTATCATGTGTATCGCACTAAAATGGGATGACGCCTCACTGTAAACAAAATCTCGTCGTGCTC
>JZLH01S0629334.1:0-12026 GCA_001188425.1 Eucidaris tribuloides | reverse complement strand
CGCGTGATGTGGTTACGCGCCACATTAAGTCAGAGTCTCGTTTGCAGGGGGTCTCCGGCGGAAGAATCTCCCGCTTAGAGAGGTGTGTGGGTTGGATTCTCTGCCTTTAAAGCATTTCGTCAGGGATTGCAAGCTCCATTTATTCCCTTTCATTATCATACCAAACGGTAGTTTGATACTTCACAAATGTGTGCTGAAGTTTGAATCCATATTATCCATGAATTTGTGTGTTTTATTGAGAAAAAACTAATAACGACATGTTACCAGAATTTGTTCTTTCCGTCGAGTTTCAATTTGCTCAAACTGGGAATCGCGTTAATTGGTAACGTGTAAGACCAGCGCAGCCATGCATGGTTCAAACGCTGCTAACCTCCGCCAACCGTGACATTTACTCACGGCTGATCGCGACATTTTAGGAACGGCATGCGTGCACGTTTGACGTTCGCGGATTTATTGAAAGCTTCCAGTAATTTGAAAAAAAATTTATGAAGTTTAACCGTTCCAGATTTTCCCAAAAACTCTAATTTTTACCCCAAGTCTCTATGAGAGTGTTATTTATATGGCAATCTTCAATCTGTGATATGATTCAGCTGATTCATTCATTTAGATGTTTTTTGACGTGCAAATCAATGACACAATCTTTAATGTGACATTGTTGAAAACACTTGACATGTTAAGAGTTAAACATTTTGAAGAGACGGGCAGCCATATGTTTTGAAAACGAGGTAAGCCTGATTAAATACAATAATCCAGGTGTGATGCCTGCGAAATGTATGCTTCTGTTTGCTAGCTTTGTTGAGAGTAGATCTATACACAAAGCAAGAAGATTCAAAGAAACTGTTTTCCTGAAGCCCATTTACGTCACATTTTGCCATGGAAATTTCAATAATTGAACGACACATGCCAAAGATTCCCGAGATGTACATGTATGCTGCACGATTCTATTGTTTGTTTTCAAGGTCGTCACGTAGATTACAAATATGGGTTGAATATAAAAATAGAGGAAAAAACAATGTCCCACTACCAGGCACTTCCCTACAGATGTGTTCAACTTCTGCTGCTGTGGAAGAGATGGAGGAGAAAATATGACTCGGTCGAGCACATTTTTGCAAGAGCACGCACCTGCCATCTCGAGCACTAGAACCAAATCACTGCCCATAACCTTCATACATTCAACTGTGTGTTTATAGAGTAATCTTCCAAAAATAAAAAGTTAAAGTGATAGGCTAACATTGTGGAGCTTCAATTTAAAAAAAAATTGTCAAACTTTGATATCTGAGCTACATAGTAGTGTTCAAATGGACAAATAAACACCCGAGAAAACAAAAGTTTGGAAAGCTACACTGGCAATGGCAAGTTATGCATGAATAAACAATACTTGGGGTGAGTAGAAAGTAGCCTAGGTGTATACACAGTAAGTCTATGGGAGGAAATGGGCAAGTGAATCCGGTCAACTTACGATTTTCACTTTTTTAAAGCACTAAATAATCATTTTGAAATACAATTTTTTCAGGGCTTCATTTGTAGACCTTATCAAAGACACTGATAGCATGGGGAATCATGTAGCTCAGACTTTTTTAACTGTGGTAAATTTTAGCCAGTACCTTTAAAACATAAGAAAATAATGAGGGCAAAATTTGACTGACCCATAAGTGTCCATAAAGGTCACCATGAAATTTGGCAACATTTAGCAATGGTGTCTATTTTATTCCAAAATGTCCTTAGTGAAGGATTTTTTTTGTGCATACGGTCCTTCATTGATCAATGTTTCTGAATAGACCTTGATAGTCTTGTTTATGTACGTGTGTGTCCTATATATTTTACAAACACACACACACACACATACACATACATGTACGTGTAATCACCTGGACCGAGGATGTACAAATTTTAATGTGAGTGTATGTGTGTGAGTGTGTGAGTGTGTGTTTGTAACGGTAATACCGAGGACACACACAGCAATTTTTACCTATTTAATGAGGACGAAACTTCTGACAACTGCGGACATATACATTGCAGTATACAACATCCAAATGCGGACGTTCTCTATATACCCCCAGACCCAATACTGGTTGTAATGCCGCATAAGCACCTCAATTACAACAAGATCTAAAAACGTGGACTGTCCCCCCTGGAAGGTACACGTCCGCGGTTGTACAGTAAAATTAATCCAAAACGTCCACGGTTGGAGGCGATTACAAACACACACACACACACACACACACACACACACACACACACACACACACACACACACACACACACACACACACACACACACACACACACACACACACACACACACACACACACACACACACACACACACACACACATATACACATACACATACATAACACACACATATACAACTAGCACATACATACACAACACACACACACACACACACACACATACAGTCACAGATTACATCTAGAAATGTAGATGGAAATATATGAAATGTGACAGTGTGCCACTTATTTCTGGGGTAAATGCATTTTAAAGCACTCAAAGGTGAGAAATCTATAATCCAAGCTATGGTCACCTGTCAACCTGTCTAAAATTGATGCGGGGATATATGCTCTCTAGTCTCAAAACAGATACACACAGAGGTAAGAAATAAGATGTATTGCAGCAGTGCATAACATCAATACATTATATGGCTGGTAAACAATTCTCAGGTTTTCAAACTTAACCCATAACAGACTATTTGATTTTAAAACTTATAATGCATTCTCCATAGACCTCAGCCTGTTCTTAGTCTCCAATGGGTTAAAGGTAAATGACATGATTGGGGGTAGTCCTCAACTTGGGCTGAAACTACTCTAGAATCAAATAAACCATGCAAGGATTCTCCTGTGAAAATCTGGTAGTCAAACGTTGACTCATTCTAAAATAAACAATGTCAATCTCACTCGTAGCACGGAAACCTGCTGTGTGGCTCTCTATGGGGCTTATTTTTATCGTCCCCGGATGAAATTAAGATACTCCTATGTTTATGCTTGATTCTCCTTAAGTAAACAAATTACAGACAAATCCTCCCAGGTGGGAGATCCACTCCTGCTAGTGTATAGTTGGTATATATTTCAACTCATTTGGTTCTTGAGGCATTTTCAAGTGTTCCCAATCATGTCACTAACCTTTCAGTAGCCAATTGTGTGTGTGACTCTTTTCAGTCAAAATCATGAACTTGAGACTTCTGATTAGGTATTTTGTATCCATATTTTGTTGTGGGGGGGGGGGGGGGAGGAGGAGGTGCAACCACTTAGGAATCTTATACATGTAGTTTTGAAAAGGATTAAAGATCAGAAATAATATTTTATTTTACTTTTGAGATAATCAGCTTAAAATGTAGAAAGTAGAAAATGTAGTACCCAATGATCTGAATTCTGTCAGTTTTCATACTTGATGCTGTATGTTAAGATAAATTTGAACAGTATATAGGCCTACTGGCTTACTAATCCGAGGGGGGGAAAAACACATTGTTAAGGACCATGAATGCAACATTGTAGTCATTAATCATTATGACATTAATACTGTAGAGGAATTTAAGTAATTGAGCTAACATTGTGGACGCTTCAGAATTAAAAGAAAAATGTCAAACTTGCTTATCTGAGCGTACAGTTAGTAGGTAGTTGAATGCGACAAGTAAACACCCAGAATACAAAAAGATTTGGAACATTTATGCTGGCTACTGGCAAGATCATGAATGAATTCAAACAATTAATACTCGAGGCGTGTAAAAAATAGCCTAGATCCACACACAGTAAGTCTACGGGAGGAAATGGGCAGGTGATTCCGGTCAACTTACGATTTTCACTTTTTTAAAGCACTAAATAATCATTTTGAAATACAATTTTTTCAGGGCTTTATTTTCAGACCTTATGAAAGACACTTGGAGCATGGAGGATTATGTAGCTCACATTTTTTTTTTAACTGTGGTAAATGTTAGCCATTGGCTGTAAACTGGGGGTCATACGTGGTTACAAAAATGATATTAAAAATTGCATCAGATTTTACATTTTGACAGATGGAAAAGTGTCGGTCCTTGTTTCTCAAACGATATTGTTGGGTGAGAGCCAGAAAGGCGCTAATTGCTGTACAATATTATAGCATTAGTGCCCTTCTGATTCTAAGCCGACGATATCATGGGTTCATAAAAAAGAGACACACAACAAGATCTCATCATTTCAAACTCCATCACACTGTATTCCATCAGCCAACATCACCTTGTTTTTGAAATGCACTTAATGCAGCATACATTTGACCCGTTTTAATAAGAAATGCTCGGTGAATTCACAATTTTGATCTCTTCCTGTTAAAGTCATGCACGTGTGCATCATTCAGACTTTTATCCAGCCAAGGGCAGATCTGTGAAAAAAAAGGTTAATTGCTGCGCGGCTCCACAGGTCCAGATATCTCGCAAATGTATCTTTTTTGCCTGTGGGCAGTGGGCCAACAGATCTGTCTTGCTTGTACGATGTGATACAGATTCATGTGCATGTGCTGTTTGTTGTAATGTAGTTTGATTGAAGTGACGTGCATGATGTACTTGTACATGGATGTGTCTAACATATTACATTAAATGGGGGAAAGAGGTCATTAGCTACATGCTCAGGTCTGTGAAAAAAAAGGTTAACTGCTGTGCTACTCCACTGACCTACATTTAGATATCTCGCAAATATATCTTTTTTTTTGTCCATGGGCAGTGGGCTAACATATCTGACTGCTTGTACAGTATGATGTGATACAGATTCATGTGCATGTGCCATTTGTTGTAATGTAGTTTAACTTCAGTGATGTGCATGATGTACAAGTTATGAATGTGTCTTGCATATTGCATTACTGGAGGAGAGAGGGCAATAGCTATGGTATATTGCCCAGTGAGGATAATTAATGACAGTGACATTCTGTGGACTACTGTAATTAAGTAGGCTGACGGATATTATGATTGGGGACCAGGTGATGATAATTTAATGGAACTGACATATACGGCAACAGCTACGGTATATAATGAGAACGGTAGTTCAGTGACATAGGTGACGTATATATAAGATGCTGTTTTTGGCAACAGTTATGTTATTGACCCACCTGGTATTCTTGGAAGTACCCCCCCCCCACACACACACGACCCCGGGGGGGGGGGGTAGGTTACTTAGATTTGGTTTGGATGGGGATGTGCAGCTCCAGGCTCAAAACCATAACCATTCCCAAGGGTCATTTTGTAAGAAAAGGGTAGCCATGTCTAAGGATTTTTCTTAAAATGCAGACCACATGTTAACTTTATTTTAGTCATACACATGTATTCCTGAATTCACATTGTTGTTGCTACAGTATAGGTGGATTGTCTATCTGATATCGAGCATTGATATCATCTAGTATTTACTAGATATAGTTACCTGGATTGCTTTGAAATCCTAAGTAGCGTAGCAGTTCTACTACATTATAAATAATTCTTGCTGTATTAACTTCTGCATCGCTGGAAAATGTACATACAGTCCATCATGATTTGTATGTCAACATATTGGAAAGAATTTGGAAGATTCTCATCAATAAATATTCAATTAATGGTTGTTCTTGTCCCATCTTGTGTAGGTTACATGTACATTGTAGATTGTTGCTCATACTAATGTATTTTAACGGCATGTACTGTATATTAAAAGATACGTGCACACTCACTTTGGAAAAAAACCCTACATATTATAACCACGTCTCTTGTTAGAGGCAATTATATTCATGTCCAAACCGAAATCTGAATGGGTAATGATTTAAATTAAAATGAGAGATATCCCCCGGAGCGTGAGCATATTCCTGACGCCATCTTTCCTGATGGCAGGCTCTCCAACCGCACCGTAAACAGGTTAACTAGGCTACCGGACCCGCGCTTATTTACCCGCTTCTCCGATGGCCGACGACGTATAAAGTGTGAAGCTAGCGGCACTGCATATCATGTACGTCAAATAACCTTGGGCTGAAGCGGGGAGCACGGGCATATAAACCTCTAAGGTACACACACGGCTGGTATCTTCCCTTTGATCCATTAACCCTCTACATGTATGTTAATCGGGATGAGGTTCCTAAATGAGAGGACGAGTTGAAGGGGAGGAAATTGAATCTCGTAAATATTATGCAGCGCATCTCGTCCGTACGTGTGCATATTATGGACCGCAGCTATGACAAATTGGGGTTTTAGCCTGCGGGTGATAGAAGGAGCGGTTGGAATGAGCGGAGTTTTACTTGCACTCGCTCTGCCGCTTGGCAGGAAGAGGATTGTGAATGGGTGGCTCATATGGTTTTGTTGCCTTTCAGTTTTGGCCTGTACAGATGTTGGTTCTTGATAACCCTGTACTCTGTAGCAACAATTGATGTTTAATTATGGGAGAAATTGTAAACAGTAAAGGGTTATTTCACCCTGAGGTCAAGTTAGTTTTAATACACGTAAAAGCAGAAAAAATGAAACATATTAATGAAAGTTTGACAAAAATCTATCAAAGAATAACAGAGTAATGGGATTTTAAAGTTTTAATTTTGTGACGTCACATGTGAGCAGCTCCCCCATTTGTCATGTAATATAAATTCCATAAAGTGCCGTTTTCTCAGAAATTTGAAAAAAAAATTTTTTACTGTGCATTCACCTGAAACAATATTCTGTACATGTTTCTATGGAAAACAAAACCTACTCAACTATCATGAATCGTTAAAAAATGGCAATTTATGGAGTTAATATTACGTAATACATATGGGGGAGCTGTTGCATGTGACATCACAAAATAAAAACTTCGAAAATTCATAACTCTGTTATTCTTTGGTGGATTTTCGCCAAACTTTCATTAATATGTTTCTCTTATTTTCTGCTTTTATTAAGTCCAACTTGATGTCAGGGTGGACTTTCCCTTTAACTCTTTCAGTACCACATTCAGAATATCACATACTGTAGTCATTTTCAAACAATCATTTTCGACAATTTGAGAGTCTTAAGGGCTCATATCTTCCCACTTGGAGGTTATGAATGGATGATGACTACCATAGTAGGTATAATGTAGGACTGGCATGTGTCATTACCAGTTTGATTTGAATTCTACAATTGGACAAATAATTATAATTAAAAAACCGTACGTGAGTGACAGGACAAATTTTGGACGTGGGTGTCTGACCATTATCGGTAATGGTAGGATTTGTACCAAAGTAGTTCTCCAAGAGTACCACGAGTCCTAAAACGTGCATAATTAGATTACCTATCTAACATATGTAGTCACAATCAACCATTCCCCCTCTCTGGCAAATGGTCCCCCCTTACATCTCGTGAGTGACACGACAAAATGCAGAAATACCCAAATTAACATTAATTATCCTTGTACTAAATTCACTGTGTTACGACATATGATAAATTATTTTATGTAATTTTCATGGAAAACTATCATCTAAGATATCTAGTTTCAAAAAATATTGAAGCCTATTGATTGCTTGCAAGTTTTAATTTTCACCCTCATGTCCACTTTTGTTTGAAAATGGCCACATGTAAAATCTAGATCTATTGAGTTTTGTCTCAATGTACTGTGAGGGTTGAATCTTATTCAGGAGATTGGGAGACAGTGAATGCAAAGTAATGGGCATAGAAAGCTAATGACACCGTATCTCTGCCTCAGTTTATTTCCTTTAATTATTAATGCAGATATTACAGATAATGCTCGCTGCTCAAGGCAATTTACTTTGGTCCCAAATCCCCGATGAATGTATTGTAAACTATTGATTGCACTTGCATATTTACAACACATCTTTATTTCTTGTAATGTTATTAATGTGTTAATTATTTTCAGTCATTACAATATAAGATACATTGATTTATGAATATCATTTTAAGAATGTGAATATAATGGCATGTATATTCATATTTAATTAACTGCAGTGAAGTAAATTTCATTCTGGTTTATGTTTACCGTGGAAATTCATTTTCTTTCCAGCTTATTACCAATCATAAGTCAATTCTGTGAAATAAATACACACCATTATAAAACAATATGGGTGCTTTTTCAACCATTATGATTTCCATCTATTGAGCTCTACATGTATGTATACATGTATGTGGAACCTGTACATATAGGCACTGTTCATTTGAGTTTATGTGCCGTCATGTCCGTGCAAGTGATATCTCTACTTCCATCGTGTTCCTCTGTGGATGCAGTGGTTCATGCAAATCTAAGTGCAACTCCTCTCTTGTGAAAAAGTATCCTAGTGCCTACACATTTCCAACTAATTGAAGTTATATTGTTCTTGATTAGTGATGCATCCATGTTTGTAAAGACACTTTCAATGGTAATGACTTTTACATTTATCTTATTACTTTAAATTGTTTATTGACAACATAAGATTGCTCAAGTATCAACATGGTCTAGAAAATCTATAGATATACCTCCCAGGATTTTTGTTGTCTTTGTGTTGGTGTACCGTGCGTTATACCAACTAAAACTTTATTTCTTGATTATTGCAAAGTATCAGAGAAGAATGATGTACAAAAAACAACAGCAACTACAATGACAATAAAACCTCGGGACCAATTCACAGTGCAGTGACATGATTGGGATAATGCAAAAATACCTAAAAAATGAAATGAGTTGAAACATACCAATTGATGTATACACTGGCAAGAGTATGTAGGCTGGAAGAATTTGTCTTGAATTTGTTTACTTGAGATGAAACAAAGTAATTTAGCAGTATTAATTAATCTCCAGCCCTGATAAAAATTGATGCCATTGAAAGCTACCCAAGTTTTACCGTTAAAGCATTATCTGATAATAACTTTACAACAAAGAGGCAATGTACATGCATGACTTTGAAGTTTTCTCAGCAGAAACTTTAAACAGTAATCTTGATTCTGGGAGCATTGTGACGTAAATTGAAAACTTTTTCCAATCTTGTCAAATTACTCTTTGATTGTGAGTTTAACATAAAAATGTAGTTTGTATCCCCGTTCTGTCCCTCTGGTATTAAACATTACAAAGGGTTGTAATAGGAGTGTTTCTTGGCCTAAGAGAATCAATCACGTTGGCGAGCTGTACTTCATGCATGGGCATGCACTTTTTTGCGATGCAACGAGGGGAGTTTAGTTGTTCGCCGCATTTCTACAAATCCGTCAAAAAGTCATCTACATAATTCAGCATGCACTAGATACCACCCTACACATTCCTCGTCACATTGTGTTTCCTCAGAAGATTGCGAGGTTTCACCGTGATCCCTTCGCGGAAACTGCGCGAAAAGTAATACGGGGTTCGTTGAGGGATCGGGTTGGAATGACGAGAGTCGTGTGATGCAGATAAAATTTGAGAGTCACAGGCAGACGTGACCTCACATCGCCTCGCGAAATCATCCCGTCTAACGACTTGAGCACACAAAGCTGTTGGGAGAATCCCCGTGAATAGCTGTGGGACGAGCATTTAAAGATATCATGCTGGGGATATCTTCCAACCTAGGTCTTTACCTGCATGTGTTGTAGCAGGGCTCGACTTACTTGCCCACTTGCCCGAGGCAAGCAAAATTTCATCTTGGGCAAGTAAAAACTCAAAATGTTAAAATTTACTTGCCTGATTGGGCAAGTAAACTTTTTATCATGAAATGAGCAAAACATAAAAAAACCTTGCCAAAATGAACAAAATATTTGTAAAGTTTGTGTTCAGTTAACTTATAATAGTAAATTTCATCATCATTTTTTGTCATTGTACTCAATTTTATGACTCTTTCAATTCATAAATCACACCTTTTGCAACCTCCAGAAGTAAAATAACAAATGTCCAAAAAAAGGGCCTTGTTGATTAAAATTAGTGAGAAATCATTTTCAATGTTTTTGATTAATTTTTATTTTTGGGCAAGTAAATTTTTCATTCAGGCAAGTAAAAATCTGAAAGTGATAATTTTACTTGCCCAAAGGGCAAGTAGGAAAAAAAAGGTAGTGGGGAGCCCTGTTTGTAGGGAAGGTAAAATGGGACATCAGTTTGTTATAATTGGAGGTTAGTTTTAAACACTATTTCACATTGTGGAAGCCCCATTAAAAAAAGAATTGTCAAATTTGGTGTATCTGGAATGTATGATAATGGTTGAATGGACAGATAAATACCCTAAAACACAAAACTTTACTTCTGCTGTCACTTGCAAAATATATACAGATCAATATTAGCACATGAATTATTGTCCTGTGGATGAAAATACTATGATTTAGCAGTCTACATTGCCCCCCCCCCCCATGACAATAGGGCATAACTGACATTTTTCTCAAAACTGAGTTATATCGTGTAGGGGACTCAGTAAATCATGTTTAACATGCAGAACAAAAAACTATTAATTAGAAGTGTCCCTTTGTCTCATAATCTGCTTGTTAAAATGACACTGGATAGGGCTTTACGTATTGAACAAAATACATTTTGCTCAATATCTCCATAAACACCAAAATGTCAGTTATGCCCTTTTGTCATGGGGCAGTGTAGGGCCATGGGGAAACTGGAATGGTCCCTGAATGATTTTCACTGTGTAAAAGTACTTAATGATCGTTTTGAATTGCACTCTTTCAAACAATGAGTTCATTTTTTTTCTTTTTTTTGGAGGGGGGGGGGTGGGCTGGGGTGGGGGGTCAAAGGCTCAGATTTTTCAACTGGAAACACTGTGAAATGATGACTTCAATGAGGATGGTGAATTTTGTACTTTACTCCAGAAAAAGTCAATAAATTAATGCATAGTATTGATGACATTAATGTAACAGTTTGTTGACAATCTACTCTAGATTAACATGTTCATTCTTCTTCATTAAGACTAGAGATGGTAAGACTTGGAATACAATAGTACCCACAAATGATGTGGTAGAAGTTGACCGTGCACAAGTTGTATCATCACCTATTGCAAATACACTCAGCAAAAATAGTTCTTGGACACTTATAAATTTTTATTAAAAGGTACATTATTGTATATCAATATGACCAGACATTATTCCACTTCCAGTATGACATGAAGTTAACATGTGAGCAGTCATGCATGGCTGATTACATGCATTAAACAATAGCATGGTCAGTAAAAGAAAATTCAAGAAGTGGAGCAGTCAGTCTTTCAGTTGTGAAAGTTTATGTGGCATAAGATCCATTGAATAACAAAAATTAAAGTTAAATGTCACTTTGAAAAGAAAAGAAAACTGTCCATCTTGAATACGTCACTATTCCACTGGAATTTTTAATAAAAATTAGTCAATGAAAAAAAAGGTGAAATTTCAGTATCCTGACTAATAAAAACTATTCAATATCTTGTTTGTTTCAGTGGCTCTGAATGAGTGCAGCACATCGACGTCGCAGCTTCCTCTTGAAAGTGCATGTCCAAATGATGCATCTCATGATGCATCTCTAAGCATTTCATTCAAATCATAAACACCTGTAGAAATTGTTGAATATATGCCTACAAGATGGACCTGATCATTAGCATTTGAAGGCTCAATTTCTTGCAATTTTTTTTTACTAACCTTACTATTGTTTAATGCATGTAATCAGCCATGCATGACTGCTCACATGTTAACTTCATGTCATACTGGAAGTGGAATAATGTCTGGTCATATACAATAATGTACCTTTTAATAAAAATGTATATCGTATATTTTAACTTTTATAAGTGTCCAAGAACGTTTTATGCTGAGTGTACTTTTGCCAGTCCCAATTTGTTCCGTGATTTGTTGATAAGAAGTTTTTCTTATATGTGAAATTCTGCTCACGTTGAACTTATTTTAGAGTCCTAATGGGACCAAACATGTATTAAAACATTTGCCTTAGCCGAAGGCCACTTGTGCGATTCTTGATGGTTTGTAATGGATTGACCTTTTGATCTCTGCTTGTCAGTCAGCATGGCCAATAAAATGTCGTGCGTTTTTCCTTTCTCTTTGCTTTTCTTCTTTTTCCCTGCATTAGTAGTATGTCCACGTATGGTGAGAAATTGTATAAAACCTAATTATACATGTAGGTATATTCTTTGCTCTATGAAATTGAAGTGACAATTTATTAAGG